>JAVIWB010001557.1:0-241583 GCA_031893035.1 Dermolepida albohirtum | reverse complement strand
TATTCTGGGATTGCGAAGGGATTATTTTCATGGATTATCTGCCGAGAGGTACTACAATTAATGTGGAATATTATTCACATTTATTATCCGAACCACTGCGATAGGCACTAGTCAAAAAATGGCCTGGAAAGTTGCATAAGCGTCCGTTATTGCAACAGGATAATGCAAGACCACACACCGCAAGAAAAACGAAGGATGTTTTGAACGATTTACGATGGGAATTGCTGCCGCGTCCACCTTATTCCCCGGATCTTGCACCCAGTGATTACCATCTGTTCCCAGATTTGAAAAAACCCTTCGATTTGAAAGTTTAACTGACGAAAACGTGCCATAATAGGTGGATCGACAAGACACCGAAAAACTTCTTTGAAGACGGCTTAAAAAAATTAGTTTATCGTTGGGATAAATGTATTCAGTTAAATGGAGATTATGTTGAAAAACGACATTGTAATATTGACGAAAATTAACAAAATTATAAAAATTATATGTAATTCCCAGAACGTTGGAAACATCCCTCGTACACAGCGAATGTATCTTGCTAGAAGATATTACATTAATTAGTGTTGGGAACATTGATTGTTTATACTCCAATTACTAATGGAATCTAGATTTTGGTGTCATACAGTTTGGGATATTATAAATCTAACCAAAACTATCTATACTATCCATAAATAATAGATCTTCGAAGAATATGACAGATGTTACATCATTAACATATGCTAAAAATATAAACAGAACTAGATTGGAGCTTGGTGGAACTTCCATTGTTGGAGTCAGAGGACCTAATATTGTTATATTTGACATATTGCTTTCTTCCTAGATGTAAAACTCCAAAAGTATTAGAGGTGCAGGCGGAAAACCAATTCTCTTTAATTTCTGATGATGAAGGCAATGATCAATTTGATCAAAGGTTTTTTGGAAGTCACATTTATTGAATATATTAGACAAATATTGTATAAACTATGTTAAGCTCATTATTGTAGAGAATTTATGCATGAAACGGTGTTGTAAAGAAATCTTGAACAAAGTTGAAAAGATCAGATAGAAAAGACTGAAAAATGATTTTACATGTCCATGATGACTTTCTTCAAAGTAGTTTTAAATTATTGTAACAAACACATTATTATAAATACACGAGATTTTTTCAAATCTCCGAAGGAATGTAAAATAAAGACAATTGTGAATAACAATAATTTTATTACCAAGAATAAAGTACAATGCATGTTACTTCTCGACATAGCCACCGTGAATATTGAGATATTCACCAGCGGTGAAGTTTTTCAATACCCTCTTCATAAAAGGTAGCCGCCAGCGGTTTGAAGATCTTTGTTGGACCCTTCCAGAAGTGTCCTCAGCGGTCGAAGAAGATCTCTCAAGTTGTCGCAGTAATTTGCGGTCGAGCATCGTCATAAATAAAGATAATTCTATAAGACAGCATGCGTCTTTTGTTTCAAATGGCTCCCCACAGGCAACGTAAAGTATGACGAAATACGGTTACAGTGAACATAGTCTCCGACTTCATAAACTCCACCAATAGAATCATAGTCTCCGGCTCCATAAACGCCAGCAGTAGCATATATTTTTAGTCTCAGGAAACGCTAGCCATGATTTTCCTGTTGCTGAATATTTGTCTGAACTTTTTGAGTTTTTTCGCGTTGTTTGCATGCACCTATTGTTTCGGTTGATTATACAATTCTGGATTGTCATAAAGTATCCAAGTTTCATCTCAAAAAACACTTTAAAATGATACGTCACACGACGATCGTTATACAATAGGAGCAATTAATTAATAAAGAAAACATCGGTTATAATTATCTCGTTTGGTAGATATTTGGTAAGTAATAAACATGTATGCTGTTAAATATATTTAATGAACATATGCCCAAAATTCTGTGCTACAAATATTCGTAATTTTAGATAACCGTGAGACACCCGGTATATATATATTGTGAGCTGTGTCTTAAGAAGGATCATGTTCTTAACATTTCAACTTAGCACTTCATCTTCTGGAGCTAATCTGTCGTTGATCAGAGCTGGAAATCGTCTCCAATGACAAAACAGCTCCAAAAGATGACGATTACGATCTCGTTGAAACGTCGAGGGAACGGTTCTTCTCAGGACACAACTCACGCACAGCCCAGAACCCGAGAAACCACACCTTCATCGTACGTCTGCCAAGTCTGCAAATATTTTTTTTTTGTAATAGAAAACTATGATTTTTTTCGTGGAAAAAATACTCGTATCTTTATTCTAGATAATTAAATGTTATACCTATATAAATATAACATTTACATGTATTTAAACAAACGCCAGAGTTACTGCAATAATTTTATTTTTATCTCTAAAATTATTTTTTGTTGACAGTATGCTTAATACAACCATATATTCTATTAAATAACACTTTCTCCACATGCTTTTTTAATATATCCATTGTTGGAATATGTTATCCTTTTATTTATTTTGTTAAATTTGTATGCACGTGTGATAGACATCTTCATTGTGATTGCCTTTATACACCTAATTAACTATAACGCATCTATGTCGATCTATTAGATTAAAATTAATTTAAACATATTATTTTAAAGAGTATTGATGCGTCCTCATACTGACGTCACACTAGTTGTTTCGATTTGTTCCAAGGTTATTCATTTTATATCCTGAAACTCATATAACTTATCAAAATTATGTACATAGTCCAAGCATAAATACCGTCAGTTTTAATGCTTTGTAAAGAAAAAGAGTATCTAATCGTACAAAACTAAAATAAAGGGTTTTCCAATAAGGACTTGACAACTTTTTTTCAAAATAAAATGCAGACTATTTGAGATATTTCAAAAACTTTACTATCGAGTTGAAGTACAATCAAAACATTTATGAATGGAACTAGACTTCGTTCATATGGCCACCGCGGGCACGTTTGCAGCGGTCGATTCGTTGGACCCAATTTTCGATGACCCGGCCACACAATTCGGCCGAAACGGCTGCTATTTCGCGTTCAATGTTGGCTCTGAGCTCTTCCAACGTTGTTGGCTTGACGTAGCCCCAAAGAAAAAAGTCTGGAGGCGTTAAATCGCACGAACGAGGCGGCCAATCGACTGGTCCATTTCTTGAGATAACACGCTCATCAAACTTACTCTTCAATAAATCGATTGTAACGTGTGCTATGTGGCTTGTGGCACCGTTCTGCTGAAACCACATGTTATCCAAGTCCATATCTTCCAATTCAGGCCAAAAATAATCGGTAATCATGGCGCGATAACGATTACCATTCACAGTAACGTGACGATCATTATCGTCGACGAAAAAATATTGCCCTATGACGCCGCCGGCATGCAAACCGCACCAAACAGTTATTTTTTGTGGATGAAGTGGTGTTTCATGAAGCACATGTGGATTTTCACCCGACCAATAACGCATATTTTGCTTATTGACGAACCCATTGAGCCAAAAATGAGCTTCGTCACTGAAAATGATTTTGCGATGAAATTGATCATCTTGGCGCATCTATTCCAGAACCCAATCGGAGAACGTATATCGCTTCAAATGGTCCATCGGCTTCAATTGTTGAGTCAGCTTGATCTTGTATGGGTGTAAACCAAGATCCTTACGCAAAATTCGCCATAAAGTGGTCTGGGCGATACCCAACTCTTGAGAACGTCGTGAAATTAACTGATTTGGATCATTTGCTACGGACGTTTCAACGGCAGCGATATTTTCGACACTTCGACCAACCCGTTGTCTCACTGACACGGCAACATCACAAAACGAATATGTAGACTCAAATGTTTGCACTAAAATTGTTACTGCCTGTCTACTAGGGCGAAAATTACGACCGAAAATCGGAGTTAACGCTCTTAAAGTAGCGGTCACCGACACCGAATTTCTGCAGTAAATTTTTATAATTTGCAGACGTTGTTCGTTCGTGTACTTTACCATGATGAAAATGTTAAGTTTACTGAATAAATTGACAGTGACAGTTCGATTATTAGTGAAAGGGTGCGTTCACAAATTGAATTAAAAGTTGTCAAGTCCCTATTGGAAAGCCCTTAACAACACACTGTTTAAACGAATATTTTAACAACCATTGTGCTTCCTCAATACGTCGGAATGAGACAGATCAAATTGCTTTTACGAAAGAGATATGCATAGTCTGTCGCAGAGAGAACTGAACTTTTTTAAAATAATAATTCTAAGTGATGTATATACAAAAATATGCGTCGGTAAGGTAGACCTTTCACCAATGTTATGTCAAAATACCATGACATTTGTATCAATGGAAGCAGAGAAATTGCGCATAAAGTAACAGTGTGTATTTGGCATTGGTCGAAAACTGAATTTTGAATAAGGAGGAAATATCAAGTTCTGTTCTAAACTCGGTAAATCGTTTACTGAAACGTTTAATTTTAAGGAAAAAGTGTTTGGTGATGCGTGTTTATCACATACGAGTGTGTATGAGTGGTATAAACGATTTAAAGACGGTAGTACAGACATAAATGACGACAAACGTCTTGGTGCAAAAAAATCTGTGGTTACGAAAAGTAACATCGAACTTATGCGTGAATTTATCAGATATGAGCCGAAATCCTCATTATGATACGTTGGAATGGAATTAAATATTTTCAAAGACCCAATTCATCGCATTTTGACATAGCATTTGGGACTGAGAAAGATTTGTGCAGGGTTTGTACCACACAAGCTAACTGAATTCAACATTGAACAGACTTGATTAAAGACTCAGAAAAGGATGAAAACTTCATCTATTCTATTGCAACTGGCGATGAGACGTGGTGTTTTCAATAAGATCCAGAGACCAAGCGTCAAAGCTCTGAATGGAAGCATCCAAGGGAAGAAAGACCGAAAAAAAGTCGTTTGGAGAAGTGAAAAGTGAAGACAATGTTGATTTGTTTTTGTGATCCGAAAGGCATAGTGCACAAAGAGTTTGTACAAACTAGTTAAACAGTCAATGCTGTATATTAGCTTGGTGTTATGAAGCGTCTTTTGGCGCGTATTCGTCGCTTGCGCCCTCAATATCGTGAAAATGGTAGCTGACGTTTGTTACATGATAATGCACCATCTCATCGCTCGGCGCTTATAACTGATTTTCTAACTACAAATGGCATTTTAACCATCAACCATATTCACGATGAAAGGACAGCGTTATGCCGACGTCGAAGCCAATAAAAAGGCGTCGACAGCCATCTTGAAGGACATCTCTAAAGATGAACTTAAAAATTCATTCGACATGTTAATTGATCGTGCAAAATGTTGTATTGCAGCCGAAGGCGACTACTTTGAATAAAATAAATGAATGTTACCAAAATAGTAAGTTTTGCTTTTATTTTAAAAAGGTTCGGTTTTCTCTGCGACAGACTGTGTATTTAGTAGTCGCCCATCCTTGTGCGTTACAAAACAAATTCATTGGCCTCATTCTGTGTCCACGTTTAGATAAAGTTTCTTGTAAACCATATCTTCGGAAACATCCCATAGTCGGTAATCAAGAATGTTTGAGACATGACTATCAGATGATCAATCAGATGGCTTAATAAATCCAGAAATATTATTTTCTAACCTTTGAGTTGTTTTGTTTTGTGAACGGACACCCAACCAACCCCAATCCAACTCATTACGTCCCCATAAACAAAAAGTTTATCAGAGCGAAAATGAAATGAAGAAATACCTTCGTAGGGGACGTTTTTCAAAACCATTGTTGAGGCGAAATAATGATCACATTGAACTAGCAGCACGGTCTTTCTTTCATGTTTATGAATATCCAAGAATTTTCCAAAAAAATGTATGAGTAACGTGTCTAATATTTGGTAAAACGCAAAAATCAATTCACAAACTTGTTTAATAACTTTCATAATAAAAAACTATATAAATATAACATCCTTTGTTTATAAAAAAATATAAGGTCTAGTAAAAAGAAATCCATTATTTTTCCAATAGATGGCTTTAGTAATCTGTATCTCGCGTTGTATAAGTGCGATCGCGTTCCGCTAGATGGCGTTCGAAAGATAAGATTTCGTACTAAACGAACTTCTCAGACAGTTTTGTGATTACTTGACTTAATATTGTTTGAGCGCGCGTCAAAGATGGACACCAGCAAAGTTAAAATACGCCATATTTTACAGTTTTTTTTCGATAAAGGCGAAAACGCAAGCCAAGCGGCTAAAAATGTGAATAGTGTTTATGGTCCTGATACTGTAACAGTCAATCGTGTGCAATTTTGGTTTCGTCGATTCCGTTCCGGTAATTTTGATGTCAAAGATGCACCACGCTCTGGAAGGCCAATTGTCGAAAATATCGATAAAATAATGGAAATCGTCGAGTCCGACCGTCATGTAAGCACTGTTTCGATTGCCCAGGAGCTCAACATTGTACAAAAAACCGTTTGGAACCATTTAAATAAGGTTGGATACAAAAAGAAGCTTGATGTATGGGTGCCACACGAGTTAACGCAAAAGAACCTCATGGACCGAATTTACATCTGCGAATCGCTGCTGAATCGCAACAAAATCGATCCGTTTCTGAAGCGGATGGTTACTGGTGATGAAAAGTGGATCACTTACGACAACGTCAAGCGAAAACGGTCGTGGTCGAATCGTAGTAAGCCGGCGCAAACGGTGACCAAGCCAGGCTTGACGGTCAGGAAGGTTTTGCTGTGTGTTTGGTGGGATTGGCAAGGAATTATCTACTATGAGCTGCTTCCCTGCGGCCAAACTCTTAATTCGGACCTGTACTGTCAACAATTGGAGCGCCTGAGGGTAGCAATCGCCCAGAAGCGGCCAGCTTTGGCCAATAGGAGAGGAATTGTGTTCCATCAGGATAACGCCAGGCCACACACATCGATAGTGACTCGCCAGGAGCTCCGGGAGTTTGGTTGGGAGGTTGTTATGCATCCACCTTATAGTCTGGACCTAGCACCAAGTGATTACTACCTGTTCCTGTCTATGGCGAATGATTTTGCTGGTGAAAAATTCGCCTCAAGAGAAGCTTGTGAAAATCGACTGTCCTAGTTTTTTGCCAATAGGGACGAGGGTTTCTATGAGAGAGGCATTATGAAATTACCTTCAAAATGGCAACAAGTTATCGAACAAAACGGTGCATATTTGACCTAAGTCGGATCATTCTAACTATGCTAAATAAAACCTTCAATTTAATGCAAAAATAATGGATTTCTTTTTACTAGACCTTATATGAACAGAAATAACATTGCTATTCAAATGTATTAATTCTAATTAAAATAATTTTATAAACACATAATTAATCATAACTGTATACTATTGCTTATTTTATGTAGCAACGGTCAAGTTATATTTCAGAGATAAGAGTTGCTCGTTTTTTTTTACAGATTAAAGGTTAAGCCTTTTAAACACCGACAAAATAGACCGTGCTATGGTTTGACGAAGTTACGCCTGTACAGTAATATCATGAATTGTTCGAAAAAGGTGTTGTGTGGGCCTTCGCTTGACGTGCCGCTTCCTGAAGGGACACTGGGAGAAATACTAAGGGAAAGGATAATACGATATCGAGAAAGGACGGCTTTCGTAAGTGATTTTTGTAAATATGTCGATATGTTGCGTAATTTTAGTTTCGAATAAATATACAGTTATACACTCCGCGCAACATGAATAGGACCACCCGACTTGTTGCAAGCTTTCGGTGGTTTGAAAAACAATTCATTTACTAAAAATACAATGCAAGTTTGTAATGGTATGATATGGCAAATAATACGCATTATTGCGCAATAGTGCCTAACGTTATGCATTAGGTGACGTAAGTACCACATACATATAAAATGCACCGCGCCGGTTGGATACGACCAGTATTTAATAGTAAGCTACCGGATGAGTGTCGAGTTACAACGTGTATCCGGATAAACAAACATCTGTAATTAAGGGTATTGTGCAACGATGGGACGACAGAAGTGCTTAAGTATGGAAGAAATTGGAAAAATTAAAGCGTTCCATCAAGAAGGGTATTCCTCAAGGGCTACTGCAAAGAAAATAAGTCGATCACACCAGGTTGTGAACAATTTTATTAGGGATCCCGAGAATTATGGAAAACGTTTTAAAGGGCGAACAACATCCGTTACAACTAAGAGAGAACGTCGAGCCATATTACGCGAAGCATCGAATTCGGCATTAATGGCAAGACAAATCGCGAATAACGTTGGAACGAATGCATCGGTAAGAACTGTACAGAAGTTACTGAAGACCTGTCCGCATTTAAAACGTTTGAAAATTAAACGAGGGCCTCCTTTAAGGGAATTTCAGCGCACTGCACGTCTTCAGTTTGCTCAAGCAAAAATGGGGTGGACAAGAGAATGGCAAACTGTTATTTTCACTGACGAAAAGAAGTTTAATTTAGATGGCCCGGATGGGTTTTCTTATTATTTCCACGATTTACGTAAAGATGAAGTGATTCAGTCACGAAGGCGAGCCGATGTTGGTTCAGTCATGGTATGGGGAGCTGTTTCCTATAACGGACCTGTTGATTTAGTAATAGTGAAGGGCAGACAGAATTCGGAAAAGTACGTCCAGCTGCTGCAACAGATGAAAGACAAATTTTCCAACGTTATGGCAGGTGGGCCATTTATTTTCCAACAGGATAATGCCAGTATTCACACCGCGCGCATTGTTCGACGCTGGTTTCAAGAACAAGGCATGGAGGTTCTCGATTGGCCATCGCTCTCCCCCGACCTGAACATCATAGAAAATGTTTGGGGATGGTTGTCGCGTAAATTGTAATCCAATGCTACCCAATTCAGTTGCGCTGACGAACTAGAGCAGGCGCTGAAACGAAGTTGGGCGGAACTTCCCGTTGACTACTTGAGAACCTTGTATAATTCCATTCCATCCCGACTATTTGAGGTTATAAGAAATAATGGCAAAAGTACTCATTATTGAACAATAAAGTATTTTGTTATTGCAAACGAATCTTTTATTTTGTAGATTGGTCGTATTCAAGTGGCGTTTAATTACTCTACTTATTGTCATTAGTAACGTACATTTGCACTGACTTTTACAAAAATTATATTTGGTACCTACACACATCTTTTTATCAACCCTCTTATTTTCGAAAATAACAATTCCAGCGCGCTACCATGTTTATACCAACTACAAATGTCATATATGCAGTTGGTCCTATTCATGTTGCGCGGAGTGTATGAACCTGCATATACACTTGGAGTTACTCAGAAAAAGTAGTGTAGAATAAATAAAATTTGATATACAAAGGGTCTTTTAAATTTCGCGTTTTTTTAGAGAATAAATAAAACACATAATTTGCATTCGCTTTCAAAAACTTTTTATTGGTAATTGAAGGTATCAGTTATGGCATTTATATGCGAAAAATAATATGGTATATGCCAAATGGGCTCCTCTTGCAGCTCCACAGACGTCCACTCTTTTGTTAAAATTCCAATGACACTTCAACATAATTGAGGCTCTATCTCACCATGACGCGAATAATTTCATCTTTCAAAGCAGGAATTGATTGTGGATTGTTTGTATAAACCTGACTTTTCGCATAACCCCAAAGAAAATAGTCTAACGGTGTCAAATCACATGATCTTGGTGGCCAATTAACCCTAGAATGGTAAACATAGTTTTTAGCTCCTTAATGGTAAACCTCGCTTGTGAGACGGCTTTTATAAAAAAACGCATATACTCGTATTACTTTTAAAACAACAAAAATTTAATAAAACAAAAAGAAAACACATTTATTCAATGTTTAGTAACAAAAATAAATAAAAAGCAGTTCATTTTATAAATATCTTAAAAATATACCAGACTTATTTTTCGATCACATATTTTAATCACTAGTATAAAGAGATAGTTTACAAAAAAAATTAAAAAAAGAAAAAAAAATCCATTCGAGATAAAAAATAACTATGGTATCTTATAGACCTTAGATGTAGTTAACAATTTAAAAGCTATTATAAACCTTTCAAGTGAAAAAAAAATGTGCACACCAAAATTAATTTTGTAGTTTTTCAAACTATTTTTTTGAGTCACATTGCCAACACTTTGGTGATCTATGCTCTAAGCAGTATGTTTTGTTGTGGCATGTGATACTTTATACTTGGTAGCTGCTTGGTCAATGAATTCATTTGTGCGCAAAAGTACTTCATCCATCAATTCTGAAGTAAAAAACAGTTCGAAACACTTTAAGGGATCTACAATGCCCTTGGCTTCTCTTTTTGGTCCCGACATAATATGGACTATGTTCCTCGAAGGAGTTCTGCTCGATACTCTTTTTGATGAAGACGATGCGGCGGACCAAATATATTTGTTCTTACCTCTCATAATCAGTACCGATGGTGTAATAAGCCATTTTTCACAAGCCGGTTGTACTTCAATTTGCGATATGGCTACATTTTCCTGGACATGAGTCGATGTAAATTGTACATCACTTTGATTAGATACATCAATATTCTGCATGTCATCGTCCAAATCAGTGACATAGGTAGGGTCGGCCTCACTATCATCTGAATTAAAATCAACTTCTAAATCATCGTCATGTTCACTACCATTTTGCGATATCTCGTCCAGCCAATTTAGTATCTGCGCTTCAGAAGCAGTCATCATAGTAATTTATTGGTAAACTCCGCCTCACAGACGATTCACGTATGTATTATTCAGCAACGCAGCGGAGCAAAACAAACCACGTGTGTGCGCTAGCTCGTACAACACTCAACAGAGTTGGCACGAGCGCACGCTTAGATAGGAGTAAGCGATCAGAAAATATCGTTAAAAAAAAATATTGCTTCGCCTCACAGGCGATGTTTACCATTCTAAGGTTAACATCACCGTTTCTTAAGATTACACGTCCAGAAAATTTTCCTCTTAATAAATCCATTGATTCGTGTGCAAAGTGAGGTGTAGCGCCATCCTGTTGAAACCACATATCCTCTAGATCAATATTCATTAATTCAGGCCACAAAAATTCGTTTATCATCGGACGATATCGATCACCACTGACAGTTACAGCTTCACCAGGAGCATTTTCAAAGAAGTAAGGTCCACTTACACCACCTGACCATAATACACACGAAACTGTAACTCGTTTAGGATGCATAGGTTTCTCATGAATAATTCGTGGATTTTCCTCACCCCAGATACGGCAATTTTGTTTATTAACATAGCCCCCAAGTTCAAAATGTGCCTCATCGGAAAACATTATTTTTTGAGAAAAATCAGCTGGTTGTTAATTGATGAAATTGACAAATGAACGACGTTTTAAATGATCTAATGGCTTCAGTTCCTGTGTTATTTGAACCTTATATGCCTTCAGAGCTAAATCCTTGTGTAAAATACGCCATTTTGTTGATCCACTAAGTCCAAGTTGTTGTGAACGTCGTCTAATGGACATTTCAGGATCTTCAGCAACACTTTCACGAACCAAACAAATATTTTCTTGTGAACGAACACTACGACTGTATTTTTCACTTTTTTGATCTTCAGAGCTAAACCCTTGTGTAATGTGTAAAATACGTTGTCGATCCACTAAGTCCAAGTTATTGTGAACTTCGTCTAATGGACATTTCAGGATCTTGGAACGATTTAGAAATTTATTTATACCCATCACAGGTGATCCACCTTTACGAGGCACCTTCATGTCACTCTAATGACGCAAACTATCAGCACGCATTCGCCCCCCATCAATTTCTATTGCTGGTTTTAGATTATTTAATTCGACTCCAATTTGAAATCATTTCAAGTAGTCCACCTGTACATACAATGTAATATTCAAAGTTATACCATCTTAACTTTTCAGGTTGACGTGTTCAGCGGGGAGTCTATAAGTTATAACGATCTCTTATCTATAAGTCAACGTCTGTCAGATGCTTTTAATAATCTCAACGTACGAACTGGCGACAGAATTGTAATATGCACAGAGAACAACGTTTATTTCTTTTGTCCCCTGTTAGCCGCCCTATACACAGGTGTTATAACTTCACCATTATGCAACCATTACTTCGAAGGTAATATCGAGCTTTTGTCTTGCTTTTATTTTGTACAGATTTTTTTCAGACGAACTTCTGCATACTTTGTTTCTGACACAACCAAAAATAATCTTCTGCTCAAGGAGAAATTACAGAAATTTCGTCCATTTACGGAGGAGATTTGGTTCTGTTGAACACATTGTAATTTTGGACTTTCACGAAGCCGTGGATGACGTGGATTCTTTGCAGACATTTATTGATAGACACGCTTCTAATAGTGGAGGTGTTTCGGACAATTTAGACAGACCCGAAGTCGATAACGACAATCAGGTAGCGTTCATAATGTTTTCATCTGGAACAACTGATCTGCCGAAAGGTGCCATGATCACTTACAAGAATGCCATAATGAGTATTACATATTTTTAGTAAGTAATTTCTGTGTAATTAATGACTTCTGGCTCAGATTCTTACTTTTAGAAAGAAAACATAATTTAATAATTACTTAAATAAAGAACAACCCCATTGTCGACGAGATCTTGGTTAAGACGCGTTACCTCTTTCGAAGATTCGTCAATTAACCTTGAACCTCGTCGACTATTGTTTTCAACAATATATCATGGTAGAGAGTAGAAACTGTACTCCCATCTTTCGAACAGAAATGAATTTCTATTCAAAAGATGGAAGTGTAGTACACATATTTTCTTTTAATCAATTGCAATACCTTTTTCAGTCATCCAAGCTTCAGTTTTTACAATTTCAACGAACCATTCCTCTGCGTCATGCCCTTTTTCCATGTCTTCGGTTTGATGACCGGCCTGGGTTTATTTTTGTCTGGCTTGTGCGGAAACGTTTTCTCAATATTCAACGAAAGAGCGTTCCTGGGAGCTTTGCAGAAGTACCGTATCTCTCGAATTTGTTTGGTGCCATCAATGGTTGTTTTGTTGACTAAGAGCCCCTTGGTAGAACGGTACGATCTATCGAGATTGAAGCACATTTTGTGTGGTAGTAGTTTTTTAAGTGAAGCGACGATACAACGCATAAAGGAAAGGTAAGAAAATAAAAATCTTTTTGTTATTGTATTTTGTAACGCCCTGTCTCTGCTCTTAGTAGGACAATAAATAACCGCTCGTATTTTCATGTTAAACGATCCCTTGGCTTGACTAAAATTAGATGGGGTGTTCCCTGTGCATAAGATGTAATAGGACGCCACAGTATTGTTATCCTTCGAAAAATTTTCGAATAATTATTCCGTAAATATTATAATACTACGATATACAGCGCGATCCGCAAAATACGAACACAATTTACACTTAATACGTATTAATATAAGTCAATTCATTCGTCTGTAAAATATTTTAAAATCGCTTCTTATCAAATAACTTAGGTTACTCCGTTTTACAGATTAAATATAGACTCGATAAGTCTTATGTACGGCATGACCGAAACAACATTTATAGTAACATCAGTTCCTCTATTCGAGGAGAGGAGGAATTCCATCGGCAAACTATTACCAGGCATGTCCCTAATCATTCGGGATCCCGATACGGGAGAAAACCTAGGAGCAAATCAAATCGGCGAAATGTGTTTTAAAGGCAACCTAGTGATGAAAGGCTACTACGGGAATGTAAAAGCGACACGCGAAGCGTTCACTGAAGATGGATGGTTACGAACCGGTGATATAGGTTACTTCGACGATGCCGAATATTTGTACGTGGTCGATAGATTGAAGGAACTGATCAAGTACAAAGGATTTCAAGTGTGTTTGCTGAATATATTAGACTGTGATAAGGAGAAAATATTTGAATTCTAGGTGGCGCCAGCGGAGTTGGAAGCTCTCATTTTGCGACACCCTAAAATTAAGGAATGTGGCGTCGTTGGTTTTCCTAATGAAGTAACGGGGGAATTACCTATGGCTTTCGTTGTTAAGCAGAAGGACTCTGAGATAACGGAACAAGAAATTGTAGATTTTGTCGCAGGTATTTTGCTTTTATATTTCAGTATTTTATTAAATGTAATCTGAAAAAACAATAGATGTGAAGTCCAAAGGGTTTAATCATTCGGTTTCTTGTTGCATTATGTCTTGATTCCAAGTACGTATATAAAAAATGCAAATCACTCAGAGTTTTTAAAACTCCTATGCGGTTGACTTTAGTATAGGGTGACGATAATGAGACCTTGTTTCGCTTTAACTTTTGAGACTCGTTTTTTTCTAGAAATGCTATGATTTATATTTTAAGCAGTATAATACACATGGCTAGGTCGGTTTTGTTTGGATACGTGACATGGCAGTCTTTATTTGTATGAACTATAGTTCCACATAATAGTTTTTAATTGCAATTAATCAACTTCAACCTGTATTTCGGACTTTTGAAGGAACGTGGTTTTCTTGAAGAACAAAGTGAACTTTGTTGAGCAGGATAGAAGAACAGAGTGAACTTTGTTGAGCAGAATAGTTAAAGTTTCAATAACATTGTCCACTGGAGTTCGCAAGGATCAGTGTTCACTTTGTTGTATGTATTATTAAATATACTGTGCTTAGAACTTTACGGAGGTAGGACGATTCTATAACTAATTCCTCATCTATCACAATTTCAATTTTTGAGCGGATGAAAATCCAAGAGCTATTCGGGAATTTGGACACCAAAGAAAGATACGGGTATTTTACCGTAGTTTTCCTGGTGCGAAACCGTTTAATTATCTGCTGATGATGACAGCTTAGTTGTCGAAATACGTATACATAATACGAAAATTAATGCAGCAAGGGGTCATATATCTACCTGCAGTGATTAAGAATATTTTCCAGATAGATAGATCGGGCAATATCGACCTATATAGTCTGCAAGGTCACTAGATATGAGACCCCTTGACTTCTTTGTTTGGGGTGTTTTGGAGGTAAAAGTTTATGTTGCAACGTGTCCTAAATTCATTTCCACGAAGACTACAGCTTCGTCTTCAAACCAATGGCAACCAATTTCAGCATTTACTTTAATTACCATTGTTATTTTCATTAGACTTAATAAAACTCGTATTTTGTTATATCAAACTTACTGATTTGTTGATGGTTTTATTCCATGTTTCCGAATCTACCACTTCTTTTATGCCATGGTTTAAATAATGACATGACATTTTGGTATTAGGATTGTCTACTCAGAATTAATCATAGAATCGCCCTACATGTAGTTTATCCGTGAACTTCTGACCAACTTGTATATGGCCATTTCAACTAATTTTAAATCTTATGGCTTACATTTAAATATATAATAGATAAAGGAAGAGACTATGCATTAGATATGTATATTCTCTAAATGAGAAAACCGTTGCATGTTGATTGAGTGGAGGCTTTTGAAGACTTGGGAATTATGTTTTATGTAATGTTGCATCTTAATTTCTTTTTCTTACATTCCTACTGTAGAAATCATGTTTATTATAGGGCGTTTCAGACCTTGAAACTACGCAATCTAAAATCTAAAAAGAATCGCAACTTCAACTAATAAATAGAGGGATCACACTTGTCAGAATGCTAGGTGCGCAATAAGAACGTACCGAATACATATTTCTCATCCAAGGCCTCTAGATAGTATTCGCTTTGCATGTAGTAACTACATACGTACTTACCATAACTCTTTATTTAGAAAAACTTAAGTAATTGACAATAATTGTCCTAGAATCCGGTGCTCCGCCTGTGGCACTACACCGGGTACTCACTATAACGCGTTCTATTCTGACAAAATTGCCAGCGCTTTACTAATCAATTATTTTTTAGCTAACGTATCCGAACACAAACAGCTCAAAGGTGGCGTCAGATTTATAGATGAAATGCCAAAAAATGCTAGTGGCAAAATGCTCAGGAGGGTTCTCAGGTTGATGGTGCACGATATGCAGAATCCTCGAAGATGTACCGCTGGTGAATGAAAGTTCAGTTGTACTAATTAAATCATAATTGTAAATCTATATGCCAGTACCTGTAGATGAACTTAAGTAATTAGTTGTGTTGTAAAGATGTATAATGTGAGAAAACAAAGATTACCAATTGATAATTTCAATTGTTTATTTCCTTTAACCAAAAAGTGGAGTTTTGCATCAACACAAAGTTTGTGTTACACTAATACTGTATTTTAAAAAGAGAGCGACATGTTTCCGAACAGACTCCAAGTCCAAATTACAACCTCTAAAATTCGTGAAAATATGAATTGAAAAGTAAACAAGTCAGTAGTTTATATATTTGTTTAGAAAACATATTTTTATTTATTCATTTAAAAAGGTTCAAATAGTACGTCATTATATAAGTATATATGTACAACTACGTGAGTTTGCCTTGCTTTCGACCAATGTTCTGTATATCCTCTTCTGGTCCACAAGAGCTTTCACTTTTTAGTTTCCTTGTATTTTCTATTACTATTTGCTCATCGCTTCTCTGGTGCTTCTATTTCTTGGTATTGTGATCTTCGTTTTTGCACGATTGCTAGGTACTTTATAATAATATTGATTGTGAGATTATTTTAATGAAAATCATATCTTAATCATTACAAATTAAGGATGGATGTAGGCTAGAAACACGAAAATAAAACATCGAAAAATGTTTCAATTCTAGATGTCGATTGAATGAATAGGTTCTGCATTTTGCATTGCACAAGAACTTTTACTTTTCAGTTTTCTTATATCTTCTGTTACTACTGCTGTGGGCAAAAAATAGTAAGACTGTTCATAATTTTTAAATTCTTAATTTATTCTTCCAAATCTATTTCGTCCCCCTGGCCCAAATACACTTGTGCCACCGTTTCTTCCAATTCTCGAAACAGTTGTTAAAGTCAATTTCAGGAATAACCTTCAATGCGCGTGGCGATTCACGTTTAATGTCTTCAATTTACTCAAAACGGTTTCCCCGGAGCGGTCGTTTGAGTTTGCTGAATAGCCAGAAGTCACACGGAGCTAAATCAGGCGAATACGGTGGTTGCGGCACGATATTGGTTGAAAATTTGGCGAAAAACTCACGAAGAATTAATGCAGTATGCGACGGTGCATTATCGTGGTGCAAAAACCAAGAGTTGTCGGCCCATAATTCTGGCCTCTTTTTACGAATAGCATTGCGCAAGCGACGCATAACACTCAAATAGTATTCGTTGTTGACAGTTTGGCCGGGGAAGGAATTCGGAGTGCACCACACCTCCCTCGATAATCGAAGAAAACTGTCAACATAACCTTGATTTTTGACTTGCTTTGACGTGGTTTTTGGGCTTCGGCTCACCTTCGATACGATATTCGGTCAATTGATCGTCTGTTTCCGGGTCATAAGCGTAGATCCAAGTCTCATCTCCACTTATGATGCCTTTCATTTTGCCTTGATAGTCGGAAAGCATTGTTTCACAGACGTTAACGCGACGCTGTTTTTCGCAAAAAATTGCATGATTTTGGAACAAATCGTGCCTTCACTTTTCTTAGGCCAAAATGATCTTTCAAAATGGTTTTCACTGATCCTTCCGATATTCCAACGATGCCAGTAAGGTCTCCGACTGTTAATCGTCGATTCTCAAGCACCAATACCTTGATTCTATTGACGCGTTGATCATCAGTTGATGTTGATGGCCGTCCTGGACGTGGTTCGTCATCAACGCGTTCTCGACCCTCTTTGAATAATTTGTACCAATCAAAAACACTTGCTCGCGACAAACAATTATCACCGAAGGCCTTTTGCAACATTCTGAACGTTTCGGCACCAAAAATTTGATTCCGTACACAAAATTTAATGGAACTTCTTTGTTGAATAATTTCACTCATCGTAAAAATCGCCGAATGCACTTTTTGTACTTCAGAAAGACAAGCGTATACTAAACACTAATGATTATTTTGATGTGACATTTGGCACAGATACCACTGACAGTCATGCCAACCTAGAAAAAAAATATTTCGACAAATGGGTTTTCGCGCGAAATTTAAATTCTTAAAGTCTTACTATTTTTTGGCCACAGTAGTATATCCTCATCCATCTTTATCTCTTCTTCTTGTACAATAACTTCTATTCCTAGGTATTGTGGTCTTCGTTCTTGGACAATTGCTAGGTACTTTAAAACAACATCGATTCTGAGATTATTTTAATGAAAATCGCATCTTAAACAATTTAATTTATTTTCAAAGAGTGATACAATTAATACAAATTAAGGATGGGTGCAGCTAGAGAAAAAAACGGAAATAAAACATCAAAAAATGTCTCGAATTTCGTTATATTTATGTATAATGTAATGTACATAACACTATGTATGTTTTTTTTTGTTTCTTTAAATAAAATGAAGTACGAATTATGACAATCATTTCCGGAGTTTGTTTGACTCCGTCGTTAATAACAAGGTTGCATATAAGCACAATGGTTATGTATATTTATTATTATAAAGACAAAAAAATAAATAACAAGTAAAAATATGTTACAAACGTTTTTTTTTTTCGGTATAAAATATACTAAAAGTAATAAAGTATATGTCTCAGTGTATAATATATACATGAGGCAAATGTTTCCAACTAATTACTGTAATGGTATGTTTGTTTGTTTTCTCTCGTTAGATATTTATTGATCATTATAGTTATTATTAAATATTATGACATAGTATACTTTTCCTTTTTTTTTGTTTTAATTTTTCGCTCTTTCTTTCACTCTCTGTTTTGACTTCTATTCTTTTTTTCCGATTTTCTCTTTCGTTATTGTTATCGGAAACTGTATCCGATGTGAGTGGAACCAACGGAAATAACTGTCATCCCATCTGACATTCAAAAAGCTTACAGGACACTGGATATTTTTGTACTAGGCTAATGGTTATTTACATCCTAACCTTTTGACGATCGCGGTGTTTTTTAAGGTTAACACTTAAAGCTTCCGCGTAAATTTTTACTTTTTCAAACCGTAGAATCGATTCTCCGATGGATAATCTCTTTGAAAGTAAGCTTGGAGTTTTTACTCACCTTTAATGACGATATTTTACAACAAAAGCTCTTATTTTTTTAACGAAAAGCGAGATGAACATGCAAAGAACTGTGTAGCCCATATGTGGGCAACAACCGGCCCGCTGTAAGATTGATCCGGCCCGCGAGACATTGTATTATTTTATGTCTGATATCTATCGCTAAAAATTATGAACACTACTTTAAAACACTGGTTTAAAATGCACATTTAAACGTGGCCCGCGAATGTATTTGCACATTAAAGTTTGGCCCACAACATGTCAAAGGTTGCCCATACCTGGTGTAGTCAATGGCAATTTTGACGTATATGTAAAAAACCCAAACAGTCCCATAGATACATAAAAAACCATAACCAGGAACAACTTTGGCGAATACATGCAAAAGAGACTCAACACCCGAGAGATACAAAAGAACCATGACAAATCTGAAACGCTCGCAATGTCCACTTCAAATGTGAAATCTTAAAATATAAGATCAAATCAAATTTAGGATCATCAGGCAAGGTAGCAATAGTATATTCATTGTGAGGAAATCAATTGAGAGGAAAATATTCGAAGATGTGGAATTACTATTAACAGTTATAAATCCAAAACCTGTTTTTTATGCAATAAGTATAACAGTATGGACGCTTTTTTCTTAAAAAGCTATCTTCGTCAAGCATTGAACACAATTCCGCTGTCGTTATATTGATCTGATTTGAAACTGTGATCTTTTTATACAGGCGACACGCAGAAATTTCTTTTGTAGGCGTATTGTGAAGACAGGGGAGGATGTAGCAAACTGGAGATACGTTCGACAACGCTGCAGTCGCGGAGGTTTCTGTTTCGTGCCCTTCAGTAAAAAATACGAGGTAGACGATGGAGTAGCGGCACGTTTGCACTTATTTTTCGAATAATCGTTTGAACGTGGTAATGTAGCATGCACTTCGTACTTCTTTAGGAATTACTTCGAAGCTCCGGTTCCAGACATCGATAGAAACTCTCTATCCATAGGAGCTTAAGGACAATAGTGGGTATATTAAAAATATATTTAAGACGACGACGATGATTTGTCGTCGTCATGGTCAACGATACCAGAAAATGTAAAGGCAATCCACCAATCGATTTTGAGATGTCCAAGCCGCTTTTTTAAATTTTTGGTTTCAACAGGAAGGTGTCACGGTCTACACACAACAGTTTTAAAAGCAATGTTTTCCTAACACCCTGTGATTATTTTTATGGAAGTACAAGAGAAGTTATTAAACATCGCCTCGCAAAACCATTTCAGCGGAAAAAATTTATGCGGCAGGGAAAACCGCCATTTTAAAAAATCGGTGTCGGCGGCTCACTACTCTCAAAAAATTGCTGCGTGGACACAGTTTTGAATAATAAATGATATGAAAGAAAATATGAAACGCGCTTCGAAGTTAATACTGCTGTGAATATGCCGGAAGAAACGTTGGAGTGAATATATAGTTTGGAAAGGAAACTACTTTGATGAAGATGAAGTAAGTTTAGAAGAAGAATAAATACTGGGTGAGCAAGCTCAAGTGAAGTGTGATGGTATCATAGAGGTCCCTAATTTCGTCTTTTTTAGTTTTCGTAAGTTGTCCATAAGAATTTATGAGTATTACCGATACGCTGTTTCTACTTTCTTACGTATTTTTGGTTAAATTATTTAGTTTTGTTTTCCCTCGTATTTTGACTAATTTTCTGGCTATTGTAAGTACATTTGTAAATTTCTCATCTGTCGAATATCAAGAACCGTGTGAAAATAATTTGCTATAAAAAATTATTTAGCCAACATTTGAAATTGAACTAGGGACCTTTATGATACTACCACACTTCACTTGAGTTTGCTCACCCAGTACGTACTGATACTTTTGGATCACAGTATATAACATACAAATATTTAGTTCTTTTCACACGACAAGCTACCAGACCGGCGTTTTCGTCGTATCGCCCAACTATTTAGCAAAACCACCCCCTGTAATTGTAATATATATTAAGATGAATTTTATACAGCAAAAAAGACGCAAACTTCGTGTGGTTAATTATCTTCCTTTCAGGTTAGAACCGCGTCCTCGGTATTTCTGTTGCCGACATTTTGTCTTCACTTGAATAAAATATCTTCAAGACACTAACAGGGCTGCCCTTGCACTGAAACAGTTTCAGTGCATCAACAACAGCAGTAGCATCAGTTGGTGCCCTGACAAACAGCAGAATTTTTACTAAAGACAAGTCAGAATTTACAGGGAAGTACCTACCATTCCAGCTCGACTACCAAATAGAAAGTATAGAGTTCCTCTATCTTTGTGATATTTAAATTTACTGGCGTCGATCGAAAGAACGTATCCCGTTGCAAAAGACTTGTCATTTAGTGTAGATATAAAAATAAGAAAAGAGAAACAAAGAGCAGGTCTAGAAAAACAACATGGGGTGATGACAACCGCGGAGAAAAGAAAGGAGATAGTATAGATACTAGAGTCCAGGATAGAAAGAGGAGAATTTTAGAAAAAGAACCTAACATTAATGTAATGTAATTTATAGCATATTAAGGTACTGCTTTGTGACTTAATTGGTTAAAGCAACCGTCTAGAGGACGGTAGATACACTACCGGTCATATTTATTTGCTCACCCCAATTTTATGTTTTTCCTGAAATACGGATTATCTTTCGAAAAACCTGCATTTCCGAAAGGCATTACCAATATTGTGTTATTGTACTAACTAATTACAATATTAGGATGTGTTATTCAAAAAGGAAAATAAATTTTATGTCAGTCATCGTTCATCTTTTGTTGCGAAAACAGTGAAATAGAGAGTGATTGTGAATATTTTAATGCAATGCCGAAGACGAAGGAATTATCTGTTGAAGTGCGTGCTATGATAATTGCTTATCATCGTACGGATAAAAGTAATCGCGAAATTGCAAAAGAATTACGACTAAATCGCAGAACCGTTGATTATAACGTTAAAAAATTTGAAGAAAGTGGTACATTTTCCAACAAAAGAAGATCTGGACGACGCAAAGCGACGACATCTGCAGATGACCGGCATCTAATACGGATAAGTAGACGCGATAGACGAAAAAGAGCACCAGAAATTGCTGCTGAAATGAATAGAGCGGGTGCTAAACCAATTAGTGTGTCCACGGTACAGAGAAGGTTAAGGCAAGCGGGTTTATACGGAAGAATTGCTATGCGAAAACCACTACTACGAAAGCAAAACAAGATAAAACGACTAAATTGGGCTAAAGAACATAAGAATTGGACGATTGATCAGTGGAATAATGTGTTGTGGACAAATGGGCAAATAAATATGACCGGTACTGTACAAGCTGGAGTCCTGGTTCAATGCAGAGCATCTTTAATAGATTTTCTATAATTAATAACGATGAAATAACAGGAAATGTTAATTTTTATTAATTCCCCATCATGGAGCGCTTAATCATTAATTTATAGCAAAATTGTGATCAAATAAGGAATTCTTATCTCTGAAGAGTGTAGTGTAGTGAGTCGCGGAACTCAGAAGAAACTTCTGTAGTCAAATAAGATCCCAATAAATCCTAAAATCATAAATCCTAAAAGAGTATTACTAAAAAAATGAAAGACTGGGATTGTGTGCATTCAGAGAACGATTCTACAGTTAAGTATGACGTAACGGTGGTCTAGTAGGCATTTGAAAAAAAGCGCTGCGATCCGTCGAAAGGTTATAAACACTTTATTCAAAGTTATTTTATTTAGAATGTTTCTTTCCATCTTTTTTTTTTCACTTATCTGCAAATGAAACAGTGTCTAAAAGCTTGAAACAGTTAGCAGCACCGACTGCAGGCACGCATGGTTAATACTGACTGTTGCTGCCGAAAAATTAACAACGGTCGTTGCCGATATTAAATAGGTAACCAACAGAGAACAACAATTCAATGTACAATAATAATAATAATACTATTCTTAATCGTTTTCTTTTTTTTATATATATATTTATATATGTATACGGTAATAAGGGAGGGGGTCAATATTATATTATAAGTCAATTAAAGCTTCTCTTTCGGACTTTGTACAATGACTTCGTAGAACGAACGCATCCGGCATTTTTTTTTTTAGTTAAATTTAATTTTTGGTTGGAAGAGGCGCGGGAGGTAGGTTGCGACCAGACGACGCACAGAAACTACTCATTTTAAATGAAAAATTTGTTGTCTACTGATTGATGTGGCCATATCAAGATCTGCCCATTTCTTCTGGACGCCGTTCCGTTGCTATACGCAGGAGGTTATTGAATTCCGCCTCCAAGGTCTGTCTCGCCTAAAATTAGAAAAAGAATATTAACACATTGAGTAAACATTTTTTTGATAGGCTATTACGACTGGTGTCACTAGTGATACTACTGTGGGCAAAAAATAGTAAGACTTTTTAATTTAAATTTCGCGCAAATACCCATTCGTCGAACTATCTTTTTTCTAGGTTGGCATGACTGTCAGTGACATCTGTGCCAAATGTCACATCATAATCATTAGTGTTTAGTATACGCTTGTCTTTCTGAAGTGCAAAAAGTGTATTCGGCGATTTTTACAATGAGTGAAATTATTCAACAAAGAAGTTCCATTAAATTTTGTGTACGGAATCAAATTTCTGGTGACGAAACGTTCAGAATGTTGCAAAAGGCCTTCGGTGATAATTGTTTGTCGCGAGGAAGTGTTTTTGATTGGTACAAATTAGTCAAACAGGGTCGAGAACGCGTTGATGACGAATCACGTCCAGGACGGCCATCAACATCAACTGATGATCAACACGTCAATTGAATCAAGGAATTGGTGCTTGAGAATCGACGATTAACAGTCAGAGACCTTACTGGCATCGTTGGAGTATCGGAAAGATCAGTAAACACCATTTTGAAAGATCATTTGGGCCTAAGGAAAGTGAAAGCACGATTTGTTCCAAAATCACTCAATTTTTTCGAAAAACAGCGTCGCGTTGACGTCTGTGAAACAATGCTTTCCGACTATCAAGACAAAAAAGAAAGGCATCATAACTGGAGATGAGACTTGGATCTACGCTTATGACCCGGAAACAGACGATCAATCGGCCGAATATCGTATCAAAGGTGAGCCGAAGCCCAAAAAAACACGTCAAAGCAAGTCAAAAATCAAGGTTATGTTGACAGTTTTCTTCGATTATCGAGGTGTCAACTATCAACAAAGAATACTATTTGAGTGTTATGCGTCGTTTGCGCAATGCTATTCGTAAAAAGAGGCCAGAATTATGGGCCGACAACTCTTGGTTTTTGCACCACGGTAATGCACCCTCGCATACTGTATTAATTCTTCGTGAGTTTTTCGCCAAATGTTCAACCAATATCATGCCGCAACCACCGTATTCGCCTGATTGAGCCCCGTGTGACTTCTGGCTATTCAGCAAATTCAAACGACCGCTCCGCAGAAACCGTTTTGAGTCAATCGAAGACATTAAACGTGAATCACGCGCATTGAAGGCTATTCCTGAAATTGACTTTAACAACTGTTTCGAGAATTGGAAGAAACGTTGGCACAAGTGTATTGGGGCCAGGGGGGATTACTTTGAGGGGGACGAAATAGATTTGGAAGAATAAATAAAGAATTTAAAAATTATGAACAAAGTCTTACTATTTTTTGCCCACAGTAGTACAATATTTTGTCGGGCGCTGCCTGTTACCTGTTAACTAAACTATTAGCTGTAAAACAGCAAAAATTGTTTACAACAGAGACTGCCTGTCGAAATCCACAAGTAAATTGTATCATTAGTGCAGTGCGTCTTAAGAGTTTATTTTAAATATCACATCTCAGATATATACAAACGTCCTAATTGAATAAAAACAATACTAGGTGACCCAGTGTACAGTCATTTACTTTCTTTATTTCCGAATGGTATCAAATTAAAAAGCATGCATTTGTCCAAATACTCCTGCATTATATAAAGAATGCAAAAAGCGAATATATAATACAGAAGTAAGTAAAAACCTAGTGTTAAGTTTCATTTAATTATCTGATTCCATAATGCATTTTATGCCACGTTAGAAGTCTCGAATTTACACCGTTCTCCGTGGTGTAAGGGTAAAGACACATGCCCGGTTAAGCATGAGATCGCGGGTTAGAATTTCGCGCGGGTAACAGAAATTTTTTCAAAAACTTCTACATTATATATGCGCTATAAAAAGCGGTTTAAATTTAGAATTTTTAGTTACACATCGCGAAAGTGCATAATTATACGGATTAAAATTAAATTAGACAATTGAAAATAACACCGAAAAATTGTCATTTTTGCTCGTACATATTAGAAGTACAGTATTTCCGGTAATTCAGAAAGTGACATAAATTTTGAAAACTTTTGCATAACTTGAATCTAAAATTACGTAGGCTTCCACGGCCGATGACACTTGTATACAATCTTCTTCCGGGTTTTGCAATGTTGTCGTAGTGTCTATCGACGTTTCGCTGTTTTCATACTGTCAGTTTTTCAAGACCTAATCAAGAGTCTAACAACAGATCTTGAAAAAGCTGACGGCGTAAATAGCGAAATATCGATAGAAACTACAACACGACGAACCTGCAAGTAGATTATAGTACAATCTTCTTACCATTCGAACCTATGTGACTTCGATTTTCATTGCTACGATTATTAAAAAAAACAACTTCTGTTTATATTTGAGTCTAGAAAATTACGACCCATCTAAAATTGTCTAAAAGCGATTAAGTAAATTTTGTTTGCTGATTGTGGTTAATTAAATTAATAAAAAAGGCAAAAACCCCTTACGCCCTCAATGTTCGTATTCTGTATACGTATTTCGACAACTAAATTGTCATCAACAGAAATTAATCAGGCTCGCACTTAAGTCCGCGATAAATAAAGCTCGGCTAGAGCTTCCTGCTGATGATGTCAACTTAGTTGTCGAAACACGTATACAGAATACAAACAATGATGTGGTAAGGGATTTTGTTTACCTTTTTCTTGATTAAATCATTGAGTTTTTTTTATAGAGGGTACGAATTTGTAAAATATCAAATCAATATCCAAAGGAACAGAGCTTACCTGCGTATTTTGTGTCGGTATTTGTAAGGCCAAAGCCATACTATTCGAATCAAAACTATCATCCAAGGCAATTAAAGCACCGTGTACCCCGGATTCTACTAAATTGTTGGCGTATTCCTGTAACGAAGAATATCTGTATCAAATGCAGTCTACTAAAATTAAAATAAATTTCAATAATAAGAAGGTTTTAAAAAAAGATATGCAAAATGTAGATATTATACACAAAATGAATAATTTTATATGTAACGCCCTTTTCAGATAGGTTATAACCAGAAAAAGGAACCAGAAAAAAATTCTATCAGTCGTCATAGAAACAAGCAGTTATGCGTCGCTTAGTAACGTTCAATAGTCATATTTTTCTGTCAAATTTGACTTCAATTCGTTAATTATTTTGTCGTTTGCAACGAGTTCCGCAACAAAAGACGAGTATTATAAAATTAGAATAAATTATTGACGAAGGACAGAATTCTTCCAAAATTATTCCCGAACGAATGCCTACATGGTCACTAACGAGGCTCCATCATTCAAGTGAAATATTGGTCGGAAGAGTTTCGCTGGAGTTGTGAATTCATTGCAGATAATCCCCCGTCTTTTGGGACCAAGTAAGAGTTATTCCTATTGAAAACATGTCAAAGGGAACAACAATAATGGTCGTTTTCTACGTTAACAAAACTAGGTATGGCTATTAGCAAAAAAAAGTCGTTTGCGTCACAAAGAAGTCCTTCTTCTTCATGACAATGTGTAAGTTCGCAAATTCAAACACATTCTCCGCAAGCGGAACTTCTTTGAGTTGGACCACTTGTCATATAGTACGGAATTGGCTCCATCTGACGTCTTTTTGCAAACAATAACCAATTGAAAAAGGAGATTCATGCCTATTTTGAAGACCAACAGAAATCTTTTTTTTTCTGACAGAATAAAGTTAAGAGTGACTATGTTCAAAACTAAAATTATAGAAAAAAACCGTAAGTCTTTTATTTCGTTGTTAGGTAACCTTTCTTCTAGTTTCTCTCGAATATTTCTAAACCACAAACTTACATTATAAGTAGTAACAGTATTCCAATAAAGACCACTATACCTTTAAACCCATTGCAGCAACCCATCTAATAAGTCTCTCGTTGCTCCAAACTAACACGTCAGAATTCGTATTTTCGGAGTTTTTCCGTCTGTCTTCTAATAAATTTCGATCATAGTTTAACCGTTTTAAACACGATATACCATATTGGAGACTAGTTCTGAAATGAAACAGGGTATTAATAAGATATGTCAGAAAGAAATCTACTTAACTATAAATAGAATTAGGTCGGTGCATATAAAATACCGATTCTTCCTTTCGAGTAAAAAAGTGCGCAGTATTCTGCAATATTTGTCTTTACAGATGCACCAACCTAATAATAAACTAATTCCACTATCCTTACCTATGAAAACTATCGACCATTTTCAGCTGTCCTCTAAGATCTTTCTTTGTGAGATGATCCAACATTCTCGCATCGACCAGACACTCCATGAACGTGGTCCGATACTGGGGCAGACCTAGTGCCGGCAGCCACGAGTTGCCGATCCACTCGTGGTTCATATCGCCGAACGCCAGCGTCGTTCTCGATGTCTTCGGCGCCGAAGGCGACGTCAACGACACCATTTCTTGTATAGCCAGTCTCAATTTGAGACGGTGTAGGGGATTACTAATACCTATTTCTCTTTGGATTTCTGTATCACTGAGGGCGCTCATTATGGCGCCCGATTTGACATTGGCTCGACACGCGGCCACGTACCAAGCCGGCATTCCTACCCACAGTTCCAGCCACGCCACGATCGTGGGGCCGTTCCATAACGCGAAGGGCGTACCTGCTTTCATCGCTTCCGCCAGTAGTTCGTGTCTATAATCTCGGTCCCTTTAAAGGAAGAATTAGAACAACTATAGGGTGATTGCACTTGCTTCAAAAGTATGAAACATAACTAATGAACAGAATGATAAGTAAGACGTTTCAGTTTCAACTTACTTTTTCTTTTGTCTGCGCTCGAATTCACCTTTTTGTCCTAACTTGCTGGATATGCTCATGGAATCGGGCAGATCTCCATCGGGCATGGTGACATTCCCTTGGCCTATGTTGATATTCGTCGATTCAGGCATTTCCTTCCCTTTCACCTGTGTCAAAAATTACGTGATCCATTATCAACACGTGAAACGATGACCAAAATGTAATTCTCAATATACAAAGTGAATATCGATATTTAAAAGTTATTTTACACAACAACACACCTTCTCTTTTTTACTGAAGAATCTACCCAAAGAGGACTTGATTCCCTTCTTCTTTTGAGCGGCTGCTGCTGCGGCAACGGCGGCCGCGGAGACGTCTCTGGGCACGCCGGTCACAGCATTCTTGTGTAGACTCTCCTGGCTACTGTGACGAGAGGAGAGAGGTGATGGTGGTGTGTGGGTCTGTCCTTGCCTATAGACACTGTACTCTACTCTAAACTATTTCTAAATTAAGCATGCTAAATGCAATAAAACGAAATGGAAACGAAAACGTGCACCTACACAGTTCACAAGTTCCAATCAAATATCGAAAAGAAAATAAACGCACACTGATTCATTTAAATCATTAGCATTTTTGCTAAATGTGTTTCGAAATAAAATACCTCTTTACAATATACGCCATTGATATACAGTAAGCAAACGCGAACTATTCGTAAATAAACATTCTTTCAATATTTTTTACGCTATATCAGACGGCAAATTCTTAACAGCAGCAATATTTTTAGCAAGGTCTGTACTTGAATGATTCGTTTTTTATCTAACAACTTTATAACGTACTAATGCATAAACAAATGTCTTTTTTTGACAAATTCTTTTAAAATTTTCACTAAATTTGCATATTCACTCTAACTTTGAAGCGTTGTACTTGCTCTAGTGTCATGCATCGCCAGATTATCATAGAAGCAGTTCAGGAACTGTATACACTACAACTCACGAAAATTTGTGCAAGAGAAAAATTGAGAATCAAATCCCAACTGAAGCAATTATTATTGCGAAACAATTAAAAAGTCTTACGAACACAGAAATACATTTCAGTCCTACGCGGATCACCGATGACCCCCCCAGTAAAATAAATGCGTTACACATGCTTACATACTTTAACTTATCTATACTAAATAAACATATGTAACGCATAATAACGAGTTTATATTGGCGCCATGTAAAATCAGTGTAGCATTCAATGTGTTTAAGCTAAATTTTCTTTATAATCATTAACCAAATTTCCACACACGGTAGTGTACATATATAATTCGATTATTCACATGAAAAATTTAAAAAACAATTTATTTTTTCTTATAAACATCAGAACACGCATCGCCTAACCGTTTCATATTTCGACGTGTCATTTCCTCTTCCGTACCTTTCAAAAACAAAGCGTCTTTAATCGCATTCGATGGCGTATTGTAAAACACCGATTTCCCGTTTCTAAAGAGACGACGGACAATTAATTTCCGATCTACCCCCACTCTTCGCTCGACCAGATAACGCATAAAATTACGAAAGCATTTCTACATATTTACTTCTGCTTCAAAGCTCACACAAACACACACACACGCTACTATATGTTGCTGCGTTTATCTTCAAGATTTGATTGGTAAAAAACCTACTAACATCAAGTGTGATGATAAAAACAATCCATAAAACAAATTGATAAAACAAAAACGGTGCGTAATAATGTGTTTTCTATTGCATTTTGGAAATGAACGCAAGTGCACTAAGTAATTTTAACATTTAGTAACCTGTAATTTGAAACTCCTGCTGGCATACCGCTTACGCCCGTTCTTCTATTGAAAAATATTTTTAATGTTAAAAGTTGCGTTATTTCAAGCTCTACAATCAATTCAATACATATTTTCGTATCTGTTTAGTTGATATGCATTTTTTAAGAGACATTTCTTTTAGTTATAACTGTACGTATTAGTGTCTTATATTAATTTTTTTAATTAAAATTAATCTTTGTAGACCTGTGACCTTTAATATGTTTTAAGATTGTTGAAATTTTAACAGATTAATTATTAAATAGAATTCAAAATTTCTTTTGACCATCTGGTACGTAGACTTCCGCGGTCGTGGCCCATACTATCTTCTTCTGGGCTTCCGGGCTGGAACCACGTCACTGGTATAGTTTCAGTGCGACAGACAGTAGCAGTAGTTGAGCCCTGAAGATGTCCCATACGAGTGGGTACGAAACGTCGGCAGTTATACCAGTGACGCGGTTCCAGCCCGGAAGCCCAGAAGAAGATAGTTCTTTTGACCATGATTATACGCCCTATCGCAAGGTGCAAGGACTTATTCATCGCACTGGTTTAAGAGAAGAAATAATACTTGAGAGTAATTTCAACACAAATTAAATTTAGAATTTTTAAATTATCCGTGCAAAAAAACGGAAAATCATTAAAACATATTAAGAAATTCCTATTACAATCGAGCTTAAATGAGCGTTTTTGTTGATCATAAGTAGATGTAATAATATTATTATCGAATTAAAAACCCTATATTCTAGCAAGCAAAGAGTTACGTTCGTAGGTTCACTTCATATTCAATAATTTTTTTTTTAGAAAATTTAATCAAATGATCTAAAAAGAAAATATCTTACAATAAATGAGGCGTAATAATCAAAGGTTTTTTTCATATATTAATTTCATTTCATCATAAACCTTTAATACTAACCTTCTCAGTTCTTCTTGACTGTGAGCTAAAGCCTGAGCTACTCTTTCCAAACGCATAGAGCGCGCCGTAAGCGGGGAAGCACCGCCGCCGCTGGTACTGTCCAGATGCATTTCATCACGGGACAGCTCCGACGAAAGTGGGGCTAATTGCAACTGTAAAATATACAATAGACATGCTCTATATTATGCAAGTTATATTTCACAAGATGTGTTCTAGTATTAGTTTGCTATTTCCGTCCTTTTAACCGCTGAAATTGTTACCCTTTCGATTCAAAACAAGAGATTGTTACGAAGTGCATAAATTTACTGTTGAAAAAGTACAGGGAAAGTTTCTATGTTACTAACAAATACTGCACCCACTCCTTTCAGCTAATAAAATACATGTATTCTATGCTGATAGGAATTTTTTTCATTTATATTGCAATTAACTTTCTCTGTTAGTTACAGAATATTAATACATGCTTTAGCAGTTATCATTATATGTAATTTATCTCGAATTATTACAATAGAATGCAGATATTTTCTTACCAGATTTCTTTTATTTAAAAATTAAAATATGAAGAACTATAATTAATATATTAGGTGTACCGGAAAGTTCTGTCCATTTTTAGAATAAAACAAAATAATAAATTTTTCATAGCATGATTAAACTTTATTGAATAAAATTTTCATCATCATTTATGACTTGTTGCCAGCGTGATGGCAATTTGTATATCCCATTTCTAAAGAATGCTTTATCCCTACAGGCGAAAAATTGGACCAGTGCTTGTCTAATATCTTCTCCGTTTTTTGAAATTTTTGCCCTGAAAAAATTTTTGTAAGGACAGAAACAAGTGATAATCACAGGGAGCTAGGTCCGGGAAGTATGGCGAATGCGACAGAATTTCCCAGCCTAGCTCTACGAGTTTCTGACGAATCCACAAAGCAGAATGTGGCCTGGCATTATCATGAAGCAGTATGACGTCCTTCCTATTGAACATCGCCGGCCTCTTTTCTTGCAGTGCTGTTTTTTAAATTATCCAATTTCCGACACTACATCTTCGAATTTACCATTTCGTTAGGTTAGAACAGGTCAAAAGCTATTTGTCCTCGAATGTCCCACCATATGTTGTGTATATGGTGGGACATTCTCTTACTCAGCCCCTACTGCGGTTTAGAAGTGAAGAGGACCAGTTTTCCGTATTCACAATATGCCCTTTTCCTTACGATGTTTTCATAGGTAATCCGCTTTTTATCCCCAGTTATCATCCGGTCCAAGATTGGTTCGATTTTCTTATGTGTAAATAGAGAATGTGCATATGATGACTCGAGCATTCAAATTCTTTTCACTTAACTTATGTGGCACCCATTTCGAATATTTCCACACCAATCCTAGTTCCCTAATATGGTCAAAAATGGTTTGTTGAGCTTAATCTAGCCTTTCCTCAATCTCCGATGTTGTCAAAAAAGGATCCCCAGCCCAGAGCGTGGCTTATCAGAAAGGTCGAAAGCACTTATTTGAAATGTTTCAAACCAACTTGTGCATGTTCTTTCAGAAACTGTACCTTCACACTTTGAATAAATTTTTATACGCTTCTGTAGCATTTCTTCCTTCTTGGAGTTCGTACAAAAGACAGTGGAGCAAATTAAACAAGCACTGGTTCAATTTTAGCTTGGAGGCGCAAAATTGAACCAGTGCTTGTCTGATATAAAAATGGGATATACAAATTGCCATCACGCTGGCAAGAAGTCAAAAATAATGATGGAAATTATATTAATCAATAAAGTTTAATCAAGCTATGAAAAAGTTATTTGTTTTATTCTAAAAACGGACAGAACTTTCCAGTAAGACCTAATATTCGAACTTGTAACATGACAATATTACTTTCTGTAGTGTATCTAGTTGGAAATAGTTTTTGAAAAATGGATTTCCAACAATATCTTGCCAGTGTTGCATTCTTCATCAAAACATACGGATTTCGCAACGGCAAGTACATTTTAAATGTAGGAATAACTTTACACGGTCAGAAAATATACCCTGATAGCAAGGGTGCGTTTGCTGAAAAGGTGATGAACTAAATTATATGATTTTAGCCATTTTCGGCCACTTTTTGCAACGTTAAAATATAGGCATATTAATGATAACTATTAACTTTTCCAAATATTCAATTGGGCGTTAAAATTTGTTAAAAAATAATAAAAATAACATCCTTAATAGTAAATTTAAATCCATGAAATAAATATTATCACCTATACAATCAGTATGTTATTTTATATTTAAACATAAACGTTGTACAGAAATAAAATATTTAATGGACCATCTTCGAATTGAAGGAGCAACAAATTCAATCTCTCGTAAAGGTTATAAACTACAATATATAATATGTACATAAGAAAGTGGTATTAGTACTGTTAGAATTACATTTGCGGAAGAATTTTAAAGCTATTGGTGATTTGATGGAGCCTGTGGTTGGTTAACTTAATCACTAAAGATTAATATACGAGGGAGCGTTTTTATATTCGCGGAATGAGCGGGTTGTAGAGGGGTGAGTAGGCGCATTGGGGACGTGGCCTGTGCAGCGACTCATGATTAGTATAAATACGAAGTTTCATTGTTATTAGACAGTTAATCTTTGAGCTATCGTCAACCAAGTAACATAATCAGGAGTGAAAAGTGAAATATGGAAAAAATCGAATATCGTGCCGTTATAAAGTTCCTTACCAGACAAGGAAAATCAGTCGCGACCATAATGAATGAGATGTCATTGGTTTACGGCGACTCTTGTCCAGGAAAAACCATGGTGTACAAGTGGCATAGTTTATTTAAACAAGGAAGGGAATCCCTTGAAGACGACCCGAGGCCGGGCAGGAGCATTGAGGTGACCACGCCAGCACTTATCCAAAAAGTTGAACAAATTGTACTCGAAGATGCTCGACTAAAGAAGAAACAACTCGCAGAAATGGTTGGAGTATCCGATACAACAATTTTTAAAATCCTACACGATCATCTCGGCATGTCTAAGGTCAGCGCAAGATGGGTGCCGAGAATGCTCACGTCGCCGCAAAAACAACAGCGCGTAGAGTGTTCGCGTGCATTTTTGGACCTCTGTAATGAAGACAAGGATGATGTATTGAGTGGAATTGTTACTGGAGACGAAACTTGGGTTCATGATTATGAACCTGAGTCCAAACAAGACTCCATGCAGTGGCATAAAAAGGGCACAGCACCTCCCAAGAAATTTAAAGTGTCACAATCAGCTGGGAAACTCATGGCAACGGTATTTTGGGACTCGGAAGGAATATTGTTGATTGATTATAAAGATAAACGTGTTTCTATAACCGGAGAATATTACGCTTCAATATTAGAGCGACTAAAAGAAGCCATTAAAGAGAAAAGACGGGGAAAATTGACAAAAGGTGTTCTGCTTTTGCACAACAACGCGCCCGTCCACAAGAGCCGCGTTGCGTTAGCTGCCCTGCATAAGGTGGGCTTCGAAATTGTGAATCACCCACCCTACAGCCCAGACCTGGCCCCGAGTGATTATTACCTGTTTCCGAAAATGAAAAAAGAGCTGCGGTGTAAAAAATTTACTGCCGATGATGAAGTCAAGGAGGCAGTTTCGGCGTATTTTGCAGATAAAGAGAAATCATTTTTTTATGAGGGTATAAATAAATTAATTGAAAGATGTGAAAAATGTATCCGTCTTGCAGGTGAATATATTGAAAAAGAAAAATAATTTGGTTTTTTTATTTCCACCCCTTGTCCCCCATTCCGCGAATATAAAAACGCTCCCTCGTATAACCCCTTTCCACATTAAATTTTCGTAATTCTGTATAATTAAGCAGTGTCGCACCTGGGGAACTACGGTAAGAAATACCAGTACGTTTCGTGTGCGGAATTAGTTTTTTCGTACGGGTATTTCTTGCCGTAGTTCCCCAGGTGCGACACTGCTTAATTATCTGCTGATGATGACAACTTAGTTGTCGAAATACGTATACAGAATTACGAAAATTTAATGTGGAAAGGGGTTCTATATCAATCTTTAGTGATTAAATTTAAAGTTATTGTTGATTATTTTCTTTAATTATGAAGTTTGAGGACAAAATGGCGATTTTCAATAAGTAATGACAGATCAAATTCTACGATCACAAAAAAATTAATTTCCACGATTCTCACATCAATAGTCTCCATCGTTTTGAGGCGTGAATTTTGTCACCTATTTGGTTTAGTGAGTTTTCTGGTAATTTCGACTATGCCACGACATTTTATTATTTGCCAGAGTCGTACCAAGGTTAGTTATTTTAAATGCTTTATTTATAAACACGTCCTTCTAAATGCAATATAATTCGGGATATAACTCACGTAGTAAGTAAATTTGATAATATAATGGAATGATCAGCATTTACTAGCATATGAAACGATCATTTACATGCAATTAATTAGGGCAATCGTATACTTGCATATATCAAATTTGTGAAGAGCGTCGTTGATGCAAACCAAACTGTAAATCTAAATGTTAATATCACACACCGCGGATGAATATTCTTTTGTGATCTTCGACTTTGATCTCTTGGTAGAATATTTTTAATATAGAGAATTCGTAAAATTGTTGAAACATAATAATAACAAGGAATAGGACTTTCGTTGGGGATAAATGAGTTTAATATAGAAGGTAACACTTTAAATGCTTTCCTTTTGAAATAAATCATGCATATCATTCCAGAATTATGGATTTAGTTTCATGCAAGTTTAGAACGGAAGAAGAGTTGAGAAAAATGTTATTAGCTGCTTGGAAATTATTTAAAATTATCATCAAAAATAATTTAATTAATTTACACACACAGTCTGTCGCAGAAAAAACCGAACTTTTCTAAAATAGTAATTCTTACTGGCGCCATCTATTAAAAAAATATACGTCGGTAAAGTAGATCTTTCACCAATGTTATGTCAAAATATGACATTTGCATCATTAGAAGTAGAGAAATTGCGTATAAAGTAACAGTGAGTATTTGGCATTGGTCGAAAAATGAATTTTGAACAAAGAGCAAAAATTAGGTTCTGTTTTAAACTCGGTAAATCGTTTACTGAAACGTTTGATTTGATGAAGCAAGTGTATGGTGATGCGTGTTTATCACGTACGAGTGTGTATGAGTGGTATAAACGATTTAAAGATGGTCGTACGGATATAAATGACGACGAACATCCTGGTCCAAAAAAATCTGTGGTACGGAAAGTAACATCGAACTTGCGGGTGAATTTATCAGAAATGAACCGAAATCCTCATTGCGATACGTTGGAATGGAATTAAATATTTCCAAGATTAAATTCGTCGCATTTTGACACTGCATTTGGGGCTGAAAAAGATTTGTGCAAGGTTTGTAAAACGCAGCTAACTGAATTCAACATTGTACAGTCTTGATTAAAGACAAAAAAGGACGAAAACTTCAGGTTTTCTATTGTAACTGGCCATGAGACGCGGTGTTTTTAATATGATCCAGAGACCAAGCGTCATAGCGCTGAATGGAAGCATCCAGACCGAAAAAAAAAGAATGAGAAAAAGTCGTTTGGGGTAGTCAATAGTGAAGACAATGTTGATTTGTTTTTATGATTCGAAAGGCATAGTGCACAAAGAGTTTGTACCAACTAGTCAAACAGACAATGCGGTATATTATCTTGGTGTTATGAAGCGTCATTCGGGGCGTATTTGGCCTGTGCGCCCTCAATATCGTGAAAATGGTCTCATCGCTCGACGATTATCACTGATTTTCTAACTACAAATGGCATTTTAACGATCAACCATTGCCCGTATTAACCGAATTTGGCCCCTGTGATTTGTATCTATTCTCCAAACTACATTTGCCGATGAAAGGACAGTGTTATACTGACGTCGAAGCCATCAAAAAGCCGTAGACAACGATCTTGAAGAACATCTCCAAAGATTAACTTAAAAATTCATTCGAATTGAAGCCGAAGGCGACTACTTTGAATAAAATAAATGAATTTTACCAAAATAGTAAGCATTTGTTTTTATTTTAAAAAATTTCGGTTTTCTCTGCGACAGACTGTGTATTTCCATGGTTTTGGTCAATTTATTTTAAAGTACTTTTAGGTGGTCTATAAAGACCTTCAACAATAATGATTTTTAGTCAAATGTATACGGATTCTTTACGCCCTAAACGTTTGCAAAGGAAATATGTATTTGTGTATGATTGATTAATCATGGGTTAATATTAGTTTTCGTAAAATAAAAATTTTTTTATCCATCGCACAACGTACTCCCAATACCATTATTAATATGTTAGGAGAGATTCCAATTATTATTTAAGTATCAAAAATATACATCTAGTTCATGCAAAGGAGCTGTTAATTCCGCATCTTCTGTTAACTGTAAAATCTCTTCTACAATTTAGGAAATGCCCTGTGTGTCACAAGAAATAAAACCGCGAGAGAATAGTAGAATACAAAATGAATATTCCGAAAATAAATTCAAACTTCGAGTGTCTCTAGCGTGTCAAAAAAAAATTAATAAATCTGCAAATAAACATGAAACGAACCTGACTGGATGGCAGTGATTCTGATAGGGCTCCGGGACTCAATATTGCATGATACTGTTGCAGATGTGCTGGTGACATTGATGCAGGGGCCTACAACACCATACACATACGCCAGTGTTACCTGATCAATTGTCGCATTTAACATTAAGGATAAGTGGGAAAGATGAAAGGGAGTGTTGAGGCAACGCAATGGACGCTTCCACCATGAAATGATCTCGTTTATAAACAAAAAAAAATGTTAAAATATCATTAATTTTTTAAAATGTTCATCAATTGAATAAAAACAAAAAAAAATTCATGGAAGATTTCCATTGATCACATGCAGTGTTCTCTAAAGTATGAAACAGTGCCATGTAATAGATATCACAAGGTAGAGAAATACACTTTGTAAATATAAATAAAAAAACAAAGAATAGATGAAATGTTCATAGTATTGTTTATGTTTATGTATCAGTAGTTCTTTTTTATAATAATTTTGAAGCTATTTTGATATAAAAAATCTTTAGTTCCGCGTTGGGCGCCAAAAATATCTTGTCGCCCAATATGGAGTAAAATACGGATAATATTTGACCCCACCGTGAACGCCAAAAGATATTCTAGGAAGTACAAAAATATATAAACTCCGTAAATTAAAATTATTTAAACTTACCGTGTGATACTTGTGTAAGTAATCTCTCTGCGGTGAATGATGTGACTTAGGCGTCGATCTACCACTAACAGGTGGACTTTGCCGCTCCATACTCCGCCCTCTGGCCAGCAAATTCATATGTTCCATACTACCCACTCTAGACTCCAATTCTTCCGCTCTAGCTTCCGTATTCTGCTTCTCCTCCTGAATCAGCCGAATCTCATTGTTGATGGCGTCTAATTGTTCTTGGAGCATCATCGCCAACGTTTGAGCGTCAGTATGGCCGGACGGCGAAAGTATCTCGGCCGCACTGAATAGACTGTCGTTATCGTCCGCTTCGGCGTCGCTGGACACGTCGAAGGCTTGCTGGACGTTCGCCAGGACGTGGGCCTGTTGCATTTTCTCCCACTCCTGTTCCGCCATCGACCTCGAACCGAATGTCATTTTGGGATCTTCGTCGATGGGTGTTCGGTTCTTGTTGGCCGTTCGCCGGGGCAGCGAATGCGTGTCGAAGCTGGAATGACTCGCGCTCCGCGAGAAATTGTTCGTGTCGACCGCATTCGGAGACAGGCTTCTGGTCAGGGCGTCAGTCTGCTGGATGTTGAATGCTATCTCCTGTTGGAGCATTTGTCTCTTAACATTGTCGATTTCCAACCGGGATTTGGCTAGCTCTTTCATTATATCGGTTTTTTGGCTTTCTAGCTCTTCTAATATCTAAATAAAAGAAAACAGATTTATTTGTTTGAAAACAAACCATTTTAAAGAGTTACGTGCTGCGGGAAGAAATATGCTTCAGACATGGATGTATTCTTAAGAAAGTAAATTCTGAAAAGGATGTAATATGATATCAAAAGGATATTTTTAGAAAAGGTAAGCGCTATTGGAAGGTTGTAATGTTATAGAGGAAGGAAATATGCAAGAATCAATCTTTCGCAAAAGCGGTAAAAGTCCTATTGGAAAAGGTTGCACGCAATTGAAATACACACCTTTCGCGTCTTTTCAAGCTCTTGCGTCAAATTATTCTTCTCTTCTAAGGCGTGCATCCTCTCCTTCAGGTGTACTTGCAGCCTATCGTTAGATTCCGAGAGTAGTTTGTCCACGGTGGCTGAAAGACGGGAATTGTGTTCTTCATTCATCTTGAGTCTCTGATTTAGTCGAACCAATTCCGCGTTCTTCTCATCTAGATTCGCCTCTAACCTTTGAATGCGATCCTCGGCCGACCCGTGCCTTTCTTGAGCCTGCAAACGGTTCAATAGGGGTATTTCCAAAACATTACAAATTTATGCACTACATTTTCTATTTTGTTTTTGATTATCTATGCACATATAACGTTTTAAAGCGGGGAAAATAATACAATATTGGTGACAATGAATTTCCCGACAGAGTTCACGTTGATATAAATCCAAGATGATGCAGATACTAGTAATTTTACGACTTTCACGAACTTTAGCGATTAAATTTTCTATTTTTTAATTTACAGCACATTTAAAGGTCTTGTAGTTCCACTAATTTATACTTAGTTAATAAAATACTGGTCTGTAACAACAATCCTGTCCAATTTAAACGTCTTTCTACCAAAGAAGGGCTAGAGGTTTGGGAATCAGCAAAATTCAAATAAGGTGGCAGAAAAGTAGAAATTTATTAAAATTTTTGCAAATCTTACTCCTCCTTGAAGACGTAGTTTCATAATAGCTTAACATTGCTCAGCGTGATCCGTTCAAATGCAATTATTCAGAATATTGTTTTGAATTTAGTGGTGAACATGGCGAAGCATTTCGAGGCATCTCGTGCGTTTTCGTTATTGTGATGAAAGATCCAGATATGGACGCTTGAATGGCACTCTTGATAAAATAGTGAAGTACAATACTGTGTTTGTACAGTAGTGATGATCCTGCCTCGTTCTAGGTTGTCAATGACCATCACGCCAGAATTCCAGGAAACTGTAGTCATGACTTTTCCTGCAAACGGAATCATTTTGTTTCGTTTGGCGCACTTTCGTCTGCTCCCATCCACTGTTTGGACAGCTGCTTGGTCCGTGGTGTACAAATGGTGGTACATATTTCATACGCTGTTATAAAACGTCGAAAAAACTCGACGAAATCACGTTTGTACAAGTATAAACATTCTTGAGAAGTGTTTATTCGAATATGATTAATTTCAACTGTCGATAAACATGTAGAAAACTTTTTCATTCACAAAACATCGTGTAAAATGTAGTGGACACAGGTCATGGAGATCTTTGTAATGTCTTTGCAACTAGGTGCTCGTATCTGAAACTTTGCAGTATGCCATCTGAGGAGTCTAAGAATCATACTTGAAAAATATAAGTTATTCGATTATACTTGCGCCATCTCTGTGTCGGGTCTAAAACATTTCTAAACCCCTCCTCCCCCTAGTGATGATCCTGCCTTGTTCCAGGTTGTCAATGATCATCACACCAGATTTCCAGAAAACTGTAGTCATGACTTTGCCTGCATTATCGTTTCGTTTGGCGCACTTTCGTCTGCTCCCAACCACTGTTTGAACAGCTGCTTGGTCTCTGGTGTACAAATGGTGGTACATATTTCATCCACTGTTATAAAACGTCGAAGAAACTCGACGAAATCACGTTTGTACAAGTATAAACACTCTTAAAAAGTGTTCATTCGAATACGGTTAACATCAACCGTCGATAACTTTTTCATACACAATACATCGTGTAAGTGGACACAGTTCATGGAGATCTTTGTAAAGTCTATGCAACTAGATGCTTGTACCTGAAACTTTGCAGTGTGCCATCTTAGGAATCTAAGAATCATACTTGACAAATATAGTTATTCGATTATACTTGCGCCATCTCTGTGTCAGGTCTAAAACATTTCGAACTTCCTCCTCCCCCTAGTGATGATCCTGTCTTGTTCGAGGTTGTCAATGATCATCACACCAGATTCCAGAAAGCTGTAGTCATGACTTTTCCTGCATTTTCGTTTCGTTTGGCGCACTTTCGTCTGTTCCCATCCACTGTTTGGACAGTTGCTTGGTCTCTGGTGTACAAATGGTGGTACATATTTCATCCACTGTTATAAAACGTCGCCATCTCCTTGTCACGTTTAAAACATTTCAAACGTCTTCCTCGTCCCCTTGGCTCTTTCAATTAATATTCGCTTGTCTATCAATTAATACTACCCAAAGAACTAGTTGAGATAGTACGTGTCGATACACTGAATTTTAATTTACCTGCATCTACTTGATTATTTACAAATTTCACAATTTAAAATTGTAACTATTGCAATATCATCCAATATTTAACTATTAACTAGATTTTAACAGATCACAATTGGAGTAACACAGACAATAAAATGGACACTAAAGATTGGCAACGTCATGCTAACAAAACTCTATGTTGGGAACTAGGCTCGGGGCTCACTTTCTTTCTAATGTCTAAACATTTAAAGCTAAGATGGAACATTTAGAACATAGTATGAGTCGTCTGCCCAAAATAGGTTTAATAAATTATTTAGAAAATTATAGATATTCGGTAAAAATATATAAACTCAAAAAGATAAAAAAGTATATTAATGGGGCATTTTGTTTATTAGTATGCTATGGAGACAAGCTAAATATGGCAAGGGCATAGGATTGCATTCAGAAAATACAACTGTTGCACTACAAGTTAACTATGTTACTAAATTAGGATCGCTTTGAATATTTTCTTTAGCTCAATTTAATATTACAATTGTGTAATGTAACATAATTTTAGTTTTAATGCAGTTTTATAATAAGTGAGTGATTATCCAGGGGAAGTACAGACAACATACGAGAACCTAGAGCCGGACTTTGGGAAAAGTTGACGAGCAGCTTGAAAAATAGTTTATTTGCAATGCTATTATTATGTAATGCATCTTAAAATATCTTTAAAAAAAATCTTAAAATATATTCAAGTTTTGTCACTAGCTTTGACCAATAATACTGTTTCGAAATTTTGAACCCAAACAAAGCTAACAATATTAAAAGACATCTTTGGCATACCCAAAGTTGAACTTATGAAAGGAAATAACTGCATAACAAATAAACATGTAAATAGATTTTTTACTTTGTACAGACTACAAGAAATTATAAATGAAAAAAGAGAACATTTATTTGGAAAAATAGATTTGCAAAGATGACCAAGAAGTTTCTGAAATTATCCCAAAAAGAAACAAATCTGTAGACAGGAAGGATATTGCTGATGACGCCACGTACAATAATTTCGTTCTAAAAAAAAGGAACTATTGGGTTGGCAACTAAGTACTTTCGGTTTTGTAGTATAAAATAAAACACTTTTTTTAAACAAAGAATAGTTTTTAATCAATTATATATTTTCCATTTTGCTCAATGACCTTTTGCCATCTTTCCTTCAGCTGCATGATTCCGCGCTCATAAAATTTCTGGTCCTTATCAGCAAAAAACTGAACCAGGTGCGAGTGAAGGTCATCGTCATTTGTGAAAGTTTTACCATTCAAAGAATTCTGCAAACTTCGAAATAAATGGTAATCAGATGGTATTAGATTGGGGCTGTATGGGGGATGTGGCATCACTTCCCAGCCATGCTCCAATAGTTTCCCACGAGTTGCCGAAGATGTGTGAGGTCTTGCATTATCTTGGTGGAAAATTACACCTTTCCGATTTGACAATTCTGGTCGTTTTTCTTTGATTGCTTCATCCAGTTTTATTAATTGTTGACAGTAAACATCAGAATTGATCGTTTGGTTCCTTGGAAGCAGCTCAAAAAACACAACACCTTTGTAATCCCACCAAACTGACAGCATGATCTTTTTTGGATGCAATTCAGCTTTCGATGTGGTTCGAGCTGGTTTATCGTGTTTGCTCCATGATCGTTTTCGAACTATGTTACTGTACAGGACCCATTTTTCATCACCAGTGATGATTCTTTTTAAGAAAGGGTCGGTTTCATTTCGTCTAAGGTGCATATCGCAAAAGTTGATTCTTTGTGTTAAATGAATTTCTTTCAATTCGTGAGGTACCCAAATATCAAGCTTCTCAACTAGCCCAAGACATTTTAAATGTTTTTCAATTGTTGTGTGCGATACATGTAGCCTCTCCGCAACCTCTCGAACAGTTACATGACGATCCTCTTCAATTATGACTTTGATTTGGTCATCATCAACTTCAGTAGGCCGACCAGAACGTTGCTCATCTTTGAGGGAAAAATTTCCAGAACGAAATTTTTTATACCAATTCTGACACGTGCGCTCTGTTAAGCAATTAGCACCATAAACTTCACATATCTTTTTGTGAGCCGCAGCAGCTTTCTTTCCTTTACGGAAATAAAATAGTAAAATATGTCGAAAATGTTCGTTTCTGCACTCCATTTAAAATTAACCCACAACTAATAGCTTTAATAAAAATCACGCACTACTTGCTTCTGAAGTTACGTCAATGTGACTAGTATCACGCGACAAACGGTAAAGTACAGCACTAACATACGTTATACAAAAAATAAAGCAACGCTCTCTATCAGTAAAAACCGAAAGTACTTAGTTGCCAACCCAATAATTTAAACAAGTATCTAATGGCATGTTAGAAATATTTAACTCAAGCAAAACAACATATTTTTTATGTAAAAAAATGATGGCTCTGAAATGGATCCCACAAAAAAAAAAAGCAAAGCTGCAAAAAGCAGAAAGGATACTGATGATATGATTATCGGAAAATTATAAGTAAGGTTATGCATCACAATAATAGAGTTATATAAAATAATATGCAAGAAAAAAAAAATAATAAAATGTATTTTAACAATTCGCTATCATTATGTTTGTTTACTTACCGATTAAATACTATTTCTTTAGATTTTGCCTGCTGTATGAATATGATTTAGCGGAAAACTCGTCGAATTTACAGCGTGTGTTTGGCTTTCGACGGTCCGATACGGACTTGTTTCTGTGCGGGTTTTATTGTGGAGCCAGACGCGACACTGTGATTAATCATCTGCTGATGACAACTTAGTTGTCAAAAGATAGAATACGAAAATTATTGTGGAAAAGGGTTTTGTTAACCTTTTAGTTTGACTATTGAACCGTGGACAAGTGCTTCAAATGCTGTCTTAACGAAAATAATTGTGATAAAGGTATACTGGGCGAGTGTTGTCATGCTACCTTGTCGAGGTCGTTAAAATTATCGCGCGGAAGAATACAAATTCTTAAGTGAACAAAAACTAGAAAAGAAGAATGGCTTTTTATCAGTCACTAACAAGTTGAATTTGACGGAGCCTGTGGTTGATTAACTTAATCACTAAGGTTGATATATAACCCCTTTCCACATTAACTTTTGTAATTCTGTATACGCATTTCGACAACTAAGTTGTCATCACCAGCAGATAATTGTGAAGTGTCGCACCTGGTACACCACGGCGAAAAATACCTGTACGAAAACAAACTCCGTACCGTTGAGTGTACATATTGGTTCTCAACGGTGCGGATTGCGTACGGAGTTTGTTTTCGTATAGGTATTTTTCGCCGTGGTTTACCAGGTGCGACACTTTGCAATTATCTGCTGATGATGACAGCTTAGTTGTCGAAATGCGTATACAGAATTACAAAAGTTAATGTGGAAAGGGGTTATATATCGACCTTAGTGATTAAGCCACTAATAACGTTGACGGAGGCGACTTTAGTATAAACCAATCAACCATTATCAAATGAACTTGTGTAACACATTTTATATGTAGAATTTGGCATTTCCAATCTGTGAACTACTATTGAACAATGGACCAGTGCTTCAAATACTCTCTTAACGTAAATAATTGTGATAAAGATATCATGCTCGGTGAGTGTTGTCAGGCTACCTTGTAGAGGTCATTAAAGTTATCACGCTGAAGAATATACATTCTAAAGTGAATAAAAATTAGATAAGGATGGCTCTTCATTTACCGCTAGCAATGTTGACAGAGACGGTGTTAGTGCAAACCGATCAGGCATTATCTAATGAACTGGTGTATCACATTTTATATGAAGAATTTGGCCTTTTCAAACTGTGAATGCGAATCTTGAATTGCTGCGAAAGCTGATTTTTATTTTGTAGTTGATGGAACCTGGCTTCACTACTATGTTCTTGAATCCAAATGGTAATCTAAACACTAAACGCATCATGATAGCTCACTTCTTAGAGAAAGCCAAAACTTTTCAATCGCCAGCTAAAGTAATGACTACGAATTTTTGGAATTGAAAGGAGATATTATTCGTAGACTATTTCGTAAAGGACCAAAGCGTTAAGGAAGCGTATTATGCCGTTCTGCCAAACAAGTTAAAGAAAGCAATTTCTAAGAAAATATCCGGAACCGCCCATAAAAAAGTTCTATTACGATAACTCCGATCATACCGGTCAAGTTGTTCGCAAAAAATTAAGTGATGTAGCACCAAATGAATTCTACTTAGTTCACAAATTCAAACTTTTCCTTACTGGAAAAAAATCTAAGTTGGATGAAGAAAAATCTATTACAGAAACGGAGTAGCATCACAAAAATCTTCAAAAATACAATTACAAAAACAATATAATGCCACTTCAGCATCGTTGGTCCAAGCATTGACGATGACTATATCGGAAAACAATAAAAAACTTAAGTCTAACTCATTTGTTTTATTTCTAATCTCACTTCCCGTTAAATCATACTCGTATATTACTGAGGAAGTTCAGATTTAAGAAATGTTAAAATAAAATTGCCTATTTTGAGACAATTGGAAAAATTTCATTAAATAAAGCTTTACCGTAAAGCTTGATATTCATATGACAAACGATAATTTCCCCGCATTTTTTATTTCAGTAAAAATTCTCAAATTTGATCATCCCCTCGCTCCAAAAAATATATTTCTTTTTAAAAAAGTAAATAAAAGTGAACTGTTTTGGGCAGAGTATCATCGCTAGGTTATTTGGATATTACTAAATAACAGCATAAAATCAATCTTCTTGTTGGTGATAAATGTTAAAAAAGAAGAGTGATTTTACATTAATGGATGCTCGATTAGTTGCTTGAGATGTATGATTCACTAAAAAAACAATGGAAGAGGTGAAAACGGTGCTTTTCATAACAAAGATAACAGTAACCAGATAGAGAAAGAGAGTGAGCTTAGAGCTTCGTACCTGACTCCTCACCTGGGTCAGGGCCTCCATTCGCTGCTTCAACTGTTCTTCCATTTCCGGTAAGTTAGAATACTGAGCAAGTTTCTGTTCTGCCAATTCCAGTTTCTCTTGTATCGCGGCTATTTTTTCATCTTGTAACTTAGAACAGAAGAAAATTGGATTATCGCAAAAAAATGTAAACAGAGACGGATGCAAATCTTGTTGAAGAAAGTGTGTTAATAAGTCGAAACGTGCAAACTTGATCGTTGTATCGACAGCTTACCTCTGTACAGATCATTACCTTAATTTGCGCTTCCTTATGCTGAAGTTCCTGTTCCAATTTCTCATTTAGATCGTGCAAGGACGTCGATTCTCTCTGAGCGTTCAAATACCTCTTTTCTAAAGTGGCGATCCTCTCCTCCTGGTCTTCCTTTTGAGCAACGTTCTCCCTGAGATCCCTCTGTAATTTGGAATTGGCCTCCTGGGCCTTCAACAGTTCTTTTTGCGCTTTGGCCAGGTTCTCCTCCAGTTCGCCCACGCGACTGGTCATTTCCGCGACCCTCCTCTGCCAAGTGCTTATCTCCCCCGTCTATGACAAACGAAAACGATGTGTTTACAGATTACGCGACATTCAAAAAGCAACTTCCTATAGATCAAATCGAAACGAATTAAAGCTTCTTTTATTCATTGTTAATGTACGACTTACCTGTTGTTCCAGTGCTTGTTGGAGATCGGCAATTCTAGCTGATGTTTCGAGATCCGTCACGTCGACGCTTCCATTGGTAAGACGAGGCTTCGGCGACGCCTAACCCCACACAAACATGCCACATCACAACATCTAGTTACTTAACGACATGCAATAAATTAAATGAAACATACACGATTGCCACTAGACATGGAAATATTTGAATCTTAGAATCTATATTAGATTACTTATTTGACTATTGAAATGAAAGCTATGGTCAAAAGTCCTGGATTTTTTTATTGATTTGTCGGAAAAATCATGACGCGATTTTGCAACAGATGGCGCTAGTTGTTTTTTTTTTTCAAATGGCAGGTATTCACATGAATCTTAACGCACTATCATTTATTCTTTTACTTCTATTTCTTGTGAAATTTGCGTAAAGTTCACGGTGACTCTACAAGAACATCAATAGTAACGATTATTCATGAAATTTTGCACTGATGATTTTAAAGTTAGCGACGCTCCACGGCAAAGGAGACTCGATTAAGTTAACGTCAATAAAATAAAGGTGTTGATAGAGTCAAATCCACAGCACAAAACGGGAGATCATTTAAGCATCCAAAACCGCAAATAAACATGAAACAATCTAGCCCCAAGTAACTTCTATTTAGTCTCCAAATTCAAACTTTTCTTACTGCAAGAAAATCTCGGTTGGATGAAGAACTTACAGTAGAAGCAAAGAAAGATCTTGAAAAATACCAAAAATATTCTTTATTTTAATAAAGTCCTGGTTAAATTTAAACATCTGTTCTTCATTTGAACACGAAAAAGGTAGAATACGTCAGCAAGTTCCTTGTATTCCCCGTGAACTCTGAAACGTGAGGAAAACCACCCCTCTTGAAGCGACTGATAGCTGATGCTGAGAGGTTTACAACGTGGTGAGAAAACGATCTTAATCCCAACCTAAAAATTCACCTCAAACGCCACTGAAAATAGACATTCATCAGAGGAAGATTACGTTTACAATGTGGGGTAATTCTAAACGGGGTGTTTTTCAAGCTCGCACGAAGAAATGAAATAATTAATTCTAAATGTGTACTGTCTGAACTTGGACTTAGTTTTCCAGGTGCGACACTGTTTCATTATCTGCTGATCGTGACAACTTAGTTGTCGAAATACGTATACAGATTACGAAAATTAATGTGCAAAAGGGTTATATATCAACCTTAAGTGATTAAAACCTACTACTCGTGAGGAACTAAAGCAATCAATATAAGATGTATTCGAGAACGTTTCGGGAAATGTTTCTAAGACTGTTCATAATTTAGAAGTACGTCCATTTTTAATTAAACATCGAGGTGGGCATGTTTAAGCTGTTAAATTCCATTTCGTTACGAATTTGTTTTTATTTTTTGCAAAATGTAAAAATTTAACAAACTTATGACCATTTGAAACTACGAACTTACTTTTGAACAACTCTATATATCTGACTACTTCCCTACACGTTTTTACTTAGACCCTCTACGTCTACATTTACAGTTTTTGACGATATCTTCTATTAATATATTTTTTTAATCCCCGTTGTTAACATTTTTTCCAATGTTTGTCTATCGCATAAATTATTCCTGTTTGCTCCTAACTCAAATAGAATTTGAACTAAAGTTATTTTTAAAATTGAAATTTTGTAATAAATCCAATTCATTGGTCCCTGCTAATCTAGACCTTGTAAAAATTGCGTTCAATTATTTTAAATCGATTCCAAAATATTTAATCGTTTCCGTGTGTAGCAGCAGTCTTGTATATACGTTCCTACCTCGTCTTCATCTAATACTACATTCAGTGCAAATATAAAATGTGGAATCTAATATATCCATGATTCAAATTGTGTTGGTTTTTTATTATATAAGCGTCAAACGTTAATTTATTTACCAAATTTATTTAAATACTTATTAAACTACATCTCAACTATATATTAATTTCTTATGATCTGTTCATATTGTTAATTAAACGTTTTTATTTAATAAACTCGTACGAGTCACAATTAAGAAGGGTACATTCACAATTACCCACATCCCATCACTACATTTCGCGCCAAATTCAAATGTATACGTCACTGAAGGTAGTACCAGATGAGAACCAGGTGTACATAGACACTATAGTTATTGATTTAAAAGAATGATGTTCAAGAAGCGATAATATCGTAAAAACAAAATCAGAAGTACATATTCATGTTGTCCAAATAGTTTACATAAAGTTTGTTATTCTAAAAAGTTCATATTCCAAAATATAATGAAGATCATGTGTGTTACATATTTGAATAAGGCATCTATCTGAAAAGGACTATAATAATTTAGCAGTAACATAAAACAAATGATTGTTATTAAAAATGTAGCATGTGTGTAAGACAAAAAGAATGATTTATGGAAATTCAAGTCTTTTAATAACTTTATATCGAATCTATTTAGAAGCATCACTTGTTAGATGAGTATATCGACTTATAAAGAGTGCTTTATATCTTTTTACTAAAATAAAATTACTTATTTTGCGGATTAAAATGTGATTATATAACAATACAGGGACAGGTCAGTAATTACTAAGCTTGACGGAAAAGGGTGACACCAATAGTTAAAAAACTTGTTTTTCAACGTGCCAATTTTTCAAAACAACAGTCAAAATTTGCGTTCTTTTTCGATCGTAGACGCGTTTATTATTTGAAGAGAAGTTTTTAGCTTGTTTTGAAACATGAAAAACGGGGAATACCAATCAATGACTAAGACTTAATTTTAAGACCACAACAAACGATGAAATTAAAGCTGAACTGGAGTTAAATTCATCTTCACCGACTGTAATCAAACGATAGACATCGGTGTTTACATACCAGGTCGGCTGAAAAGTCCCCGGTCTGACACATAGATAAGGGGTTACTGTTATTAAATCCATATGTTTTTTAGACAGTACTAACCTTCAAACGAAACGTGTCAAAATTTGACAGCAATCCGACCATTAGTTACTGAGATATTGCGTTAAGAGTGAAGCTACTTTTGTTATTTAAAAAAATGGAAAATAAAGAATTTCGTGTGCTGATAAAGTACTGCTTTTTGAAGGGAAAAAATACCATTGAAGCAAAAACATGGCTTGATGAGGAGTTTCCGGACTCTGCGCCAGGAAAATCAACCATAATTGATTGGTATGCTAAGTTTAAACGTGGTGAAATGAGCACCGAAGACGGCGAACGCAGTGGACGACCAAAAGAGGCTGTCACCAACGAAAACATCAAAAAAGTTCGCAAAATTATTTTAAATGACCGTCAAGTAAAGTTGATCGAGATAGCTGACATCCTAAATATATCAAAGGAACGTGTTGGACACATCGTGCATGAATATTTGGGCATGCGGAAGCTCTGTGCAAAACGGGTGCCGCGCGAGCTCACATTCGATCAAAAACAACAACGAGTTGATGATTCTGAGCTGTGTTTGAAGCTGTTAAATCGTAATAAAACCGAGTTTTTGCGTCGATATGTGACAATGGAGCCGAGTGGACTGCACGCGATGAACCGGCTCCAAAGCGTGGAAAGACGCAACAGTCAGCTGGAAAAGTTATGGCGTCAGTTTTTTGGGATGCGCATGGAATAATTTTCATAGATTATCTTAAAAAGGGCCAGTCCATCAACAGCGACTATTATACAGCGTTATTGGACCGTTCGAAGAACGAAATCGCAAAAAAACGGCCCCATATGAAGAAGAAGAAGAAAGTGCTGTTTCACCAAGACAATGCACCGTGTCACAAATCAATGAAAACAATGGCCAAATTAAGTGAATTGGGTTTCGAATTACTTCCCCATCCACCGTACTCTCCAGATGTGGCCCCCAGCGACTATTTCCTGTTTGCAGACCTAAAGAGATTGCTCGCCGAGAAGAAATTTAGCAGGGATAAGGAGGTGATCATAATAAAATCGAATTTTGCCAAAAAACTGTGTTTTACTATGGTAGACCGGGGACTTTTCAGTTTGACTGTTATAGTCGGACAATATTTGATGAACGACGCACTGAACGTCCAGAGAACGTACGTACTCCAGAAATTCTTGAAAAACTATCGTCGAATAAAATTATCCAAAGTACATGTTTCATATACATTAGTGGTTTCCATTTTAAATAGTGAATTGGGTATAAGAAAATTTGCAAGATGGATGCCACATTTGCCGACTATTGATCATAAAAGCAATTTGGTGAAGTTCAGGGCATGTTCCGAAGGATTATGTGCCGAATAATAGCAGATTATTAAATCTAAATAAACCATTGTGCACTTAAAATGAAGAAGCAATCGAAAAAATGGATTGAAACTGGCAGAAATACTACGAAGACAAAGACAGTACACTCGTTCGGATAGGTAATGGCTACTCTTTTTTGGGACTGCAATGAAATCCTTCCTATCGATTATCTTCAAAAAGCTAAAACGATAAGAGGCAAATACTATGTCTACTTTTTTAAATCATCTGCACAATGTAACACAACGCAAAACGCCCTACTGAAAGAAGAAACGTGTTCGCAATTCGACTGTTTCAATGGTAAAAATTCATGAACTACATCGAATTGGTTGCACGTCTTTGGTCCCTTAAGACTTTTTCCCAGCCTGAAAACTTGGCTGGTGGCCAGAGATTTGGGTTAAATGACCAAGTAATTACTGTAAAAAACACAGAAACGGACGCATATTTGAAACTGTTTGATAAAGTATACTTTTCTGAAGAAATGAAAGGACTTAAACATCTATAGAGTCGCAAGGCGAATATATTAGAAAATAATTTTGTTGGCCAAAAGTTTTTGTTTTCTTGTCTAAGACTCACTAATTACTGATTCGCCCACGTATTGAGAAAAATGCTGATCAAAATGTATTTCTTCGTACAAAATGATTCGTCATATTCCAACACTTCTGTTTGTATCGGAAATTAACACCAATTTCGTTTGAAATGTAATTTTCAAATGAATTTTAGTACAGTTTTAATCATAGATTATATAATTGATAGGTCGTGTCCAGATATCAGTTTTTTTTAATAATTCGAAATGTAAATCCTACTACGAAAGCATTTAGAAAATGGTGACGTTCAGAAGGTCGTGGATTCTTCAAACCAACTCTTCCGCGTTTTTTTGTAAAAGCTAAACGCATCATTCCATGCTCTAACAAGAAACTTATCGCTTAAAAACATCATCCCTTTCAGCCTGTTCTTTACATGGGAAAAGTGTAAAGTTGTATGTAAGAAAGAGCAGGGCTGTAGGATGGATTCTTGCCAAATTCTTAGAGTATAGGCAGTAAAAAAATGGGCCGAAAGGTAGTCGTAGTGGAAAATTCGAGTTAACGCTTCAAAAACTTCGTGCAGGCATTAAATTTATCACTTTTCAGTGACCGTCCAGCACAAGTTCCACAACTCATCTGACGGTAAAGAAGACACCCTCCATTTTCGTTTTAATGGAACGAAATGTCCGCGCAGACCCAACTGTGCCTCTATCTTCAAAGAGCCAGACTTTGCTTTACATTTTAATGGGTACAGCATAATAGTAAGACCAGGTTTCGTGACCTATCAAGTGCCGTTAACATGAAATTTTACGCTTTTAAACTTCTCGAGCATCTCGAGAAGCATGAAACATTGTGCTATCTATTGGTCGATTAAAGCATGACATGATGCGTGATGCCCCGACTTTCTGCAATGAGAACTTAAATGCCTATTAGACTCGAACGTCTTCCTGACATTCATGTTTTTGGCAATGGACAAGGTGGAGTATTTTAACCTTGGATTCTCCAAAGCTTTCCCTCTTTCGAATTCCTTATACCACATGAATATTATCATCGTCTTTTTCTGGCACAAAAGCCAATTCTCTAAACACTGATCAACGTTGGAAAAATTGCTGCATTAAATTAATCTGTACTCTGTTTTTTGAACGAGATGATATAATGAACTGTTTACACCACCATATTTGGGAGCAACTGACACAAAGAGATCGAGCCGCCGGGTATAACGTAGGCTTGAACAGATCCCAATCTACACTGAACTTATCACGGTAATATCTGCTTCTGGGTTTCCGGGCTAGAACCGCGTCACTTGTATATCTGCCGACGTTTCGTACCCATACTAGTGCACTAAAACTGTTCAGTTTCAGGTGATATTTTCAAATGGGTACGAAACGTGGACAAGATTGGACCACGACCGCGGAAGTCTACGTACCAAATTATCACGGTGTTATTTTCTGAAGATGTATAATTATTATTATTTTCTATCTCTAATCAGGAGATATCTCACACTGTAAAACTGCTTGTTATTTAGGTGGTGGCTATGGGCTTACTAATCGATACCATAGTTAATAGACCCACAAGTTAGTGTGTGAGGTTTTCAAAGTTTAAAAACAATATTGGAGTCGAAAAAATGTCGAATTTCTTGTTTAGAATCCAGAACGACGATATTAATTTCCGATATAACAGGAAGTGATAGAATGCTTATTATTTTTTTTAATTTCTAACCGTATCTAATCAGTTTATAAATGACCGCCGACATACATAAAAAAATGTCTTCGTTAAACGACTTTTTCAATATTAATTTAACGATCATTTGAAGTAAGAAAAGAAATCGCAAACACTCTATACGTGTAAGCATCTGAAAAAGTAGAAACATAATAATAGAACAAAGCCTCCACACAAAAGAGCAAAGAAATGTGAGTGATAATTCTAAAACACTCTAATACCAATGAAATCGTACAATATATTCTAGATATTACACAATCCGTACTAAGTAGTATGTTGGTATATTGGACAAACATACAAACAATGTAATATACATGGTTCTTTAAACGACGTAAGAAAATTTTTTTTAAAATGGACAAATTAATGTAAATACGAGGTATAGCTATTAAATAACGGGACTGTGTTCCTTCCATCGCACGGCCGCATCGGGCGAGGCTGTAATAGGAATATCGTTGACCTCGATACTTTCCAAGCAACAACCCGTAGTTTCGTCTCTCTGTCTGTTTTAGTTTACTGTCGAGCTTTAATTGTAGAAGACACTGTTACTTATTAGTGCCGTGACAATAGTTAACATAAAAATCAAGCAGCGAAGTAACCCGAAATTCCTTGTCAAATTAAAAAAATTTGATAGATGTGACAAACTTTGAACGACATTTCGTCTTCGAAAGCCACCAATTTTACACTATTTTTAACGTGATCTGAACATTGAAGTGTTATTACGAAACAACTCAATGGCAATTCGATTTTAGAATATCTACCAAGTTGTCTTGTAGTTTCGAATAATTACAACTTTCATCTTGTTGAATGTTTACAAATGTTAAAGGAGGTGTTTGGTGACAATGTTGCGTTACGTGCGTGAAGTTTTGAATGGCCCAAATGGTTTTTTGAACGTCGAGAAGAGGTTGAAGATGATGAACGTCCTGGTCGACCTGTAACTGTAAGAACTGAAGGGAACGTGTGGAAATTTTGGAAATTTAATGAAATTGTGTGGAAAAACCGACGTTTGAGCATTCGGGTGACTGACGATACGCTAAACATTAACAAAGAAACAGTACGCAGACGCATTTTGCATGATAAAAAAACAAGTTTGTGCAAAAATGGTGCCGAAAAAGCTCACTCAGGAACAAAAAGTCAAGCGGATGAACATTTGCTCTGACATCATGGAACGACTCACAAAAGAACCAGACTTGCTCACAAAAATCATCACGTGATGATTTTCGAGTATGACTCGGAAACAAAGCATCAATCAATGCACTGGAAGGCTGCTGGATCGCCAAGATAGAAAAAAGGACGAATGAGCAAGTTGAAATTGAAGGCAATGCTGATCGTTTTTTTCGTGTTATCATTTCGGTGTTAGCATGACTGACCGGGTGACTGACGGATCATTAATCAGAAATACCACAAAGAAGTCCCAATCAAGCTGAGGGAAAGAGTAAGGAAGAATAGACTGCATTTCTGGAAGAACGACTCGTGGATTCTGCACCAGGACAACGCACCAGCTCAAAATACCCCATCCGTGAAGCAGTTTTTAGCGAACAAGCGCATTACTGTACTTGATCATCCTCCGCACTCGCCAGATCTCGCGCCATGTGACTTCTATTTGTTTCCAAAGTGAAATGTGCATTAAAGGCAACACATTTTCAATCTGTTGAACATATAAAAGCAAAAACAGCAGAAGAAGAGGCTGACAACTGATGAATTACAGCATTGTTTTGAACAATGGAAGACACGTATACAACGATGTATAGATAGGGGAGGAGAGTATGTTGAAGGGGATAAAAGTTAAATATAAGTGTATTTGCAATAAATAACATTTCTCATACCAGTTTCGTTATTTAATTGCCACACCTCGTATATAAAAGCGAGTTCATTTACAGTATATACAGTGCGGCTGATAAATTTTTGGGACCGAAACGTCTATAATGAAATGTTAAAGAAAAACCAAATCAAACTTCGAAAAAGCTTGCGAAATAACTAAATGTCGAGCATATCCTAGTATACAATCTTTTCATTTTATAGACAAAATCGAAAAGTTACCATATCAACTTTCACAAAGAAACAAGATGAATTAATTGAAATAAAAAATAGTACAATGAAAGAGGATTACATATCCATCTATGGGATCGAAGTGAAAGCACTAATGTCGCTTTCACTTCGATTCGAGAAATAGACTCACAGTTCTCTTTTATTGTATTATTTTATCGTTTCCGTACTAACGTCTTCATGGTATTTACAAGTATCATCAAAGTTTAGATTGCCTAATGAGCCCTAGAATTTGGCGAAACCAATCGCAATTATAACTTTTGTTTGTTGTTTAACATTGTTTATTATGGATTCTCAAATTATTGTCTAGAAGTATATGATTTTGAAAATTACAAGTGATCCAATAATTCACATGTACGACAGCGAAGTAAAATGTTCTTGGAAACACAGTAAGTATTCGTTTTTTCTATATAGTACACTACCAACTCTGCAGACTTAACTCAGAAGTGCTCCGATTTTTTGATATCCATGTAGTTAGACCATACGGAGCCTTCAAGATATACATAAGTTTCGGAATTTATCTCTCTTTAAAACAAGTTTCTTTACAGTAATGCTTATCCGATTACCCATTAATCACATTTTCGCATTGGCTTATTTTTGTATACACTATACATGTATATTTCGTTGAATCATTTCATTTAGTTAATCTTTTAGTCTTCGAATTAATATAATAGTTGTCTATGCATTTCTAAAACCATGGGAAAAATTCCTCTGATTCGCTTTTTTGCTGTGTCGTACTTATATCTGACTACGATCTGACTATCTTACTCACACCTACGATCGGTATGTTTACACGCGTTAGTCTGAGTTGTCATTGCCTTATCCGTGTGTCGAGTGGACCTGTGGATTGTTTCTAGAAAGTTTTATTCCGATTAGTGTCTTTTTACCCTTCGCCCCTGTCTTTGGAGCATTATTCAGTTACTAACAAGTAAACGAGGTGGTTGCTGTTGTGATTTCTTCCATACTCCGTAGAAGATTTAGAAATGGAAGCAACATATTTGTGTAAAAGGGCCAATTAATTAATTTATTCGCCAGTTGGAAGATATATCGCAACCACTCTTATAACTACAAACCTAGCCAAGACCTGAGGTATGTCCACTGTATTGACGCCATTTACATTCACGTATTTTACTGTTATTTATTCTTCCAAGGTTTCTTTCTTCTTTCCTTTCTTTTTTTTTTTTGGGAATATTGTATTTTCTTATATTTTCTTTCAGTTTATCGCCACTGAAGTTAACCTCGTCTGCATCGAACACCCCGAGGTACCAGCAAGGTACGCATAGAAGCTCAGATAGACAATTTTAATTTATTAATGTAGTTATTTACTTTTGTATCTGTTTACTCACATTAAATCATGTTAATTCGATAGGTTATTAATGTATGATAACTTTGAATCTCAGCTTAAATGTTTTGTGGTTTTGCACCAAAGATTGTAAAACTAATTTAAAGTATGCTTAAACATTCGAAATCGTTATAATTCTGGTTTATATACACACACATATTCATTTGTCTTAATAAAGAGATAGTTGCATTTATGTCAAGATCTTTATTGTTACGTATTCAAACTTGATGTGTTTTTTTTTTGTTTGTCGTTTAATATATGTTGTATTACTACGTTCTTTGTTTGTTTTTTTTTAAACCCTCTAAGAACCCAGGTATTATTATTACGCTACAAATGACACGATTTAATCGATAGACAACCAAGTGTACTGGATTTGAATGCAATCAAGTGTACATTAACAAACGACAGCGAATATAAGTATCATATTATAGCCGCCTATATTTCGAGCCAAGAATATTTCACTCCACTCTCATACGAGGATAGTTTGACAAGTAGTGAGAATGACACATAGGTGGCGCTCTAATTGGTAAAACAAATGCGCTGTAGTTTAGGTTGGCTATTTGTATGTTTACATTCCGATATTTAGATAAATCGGTGGATTAGTTTATTTTTGACAGCTGATTGAAAAAGAAGCAACACGTCGTTTTGTTAAAATGGAAAAAGCGGAGAATCGTGCGGTGCTTAAATACTTCGTAATTAAGAGTATGAAAGCTACCGAAATAAAAGTTACGGGAAACATTAGGTGAATCTGCTCCATCATCCGCCACAAAAAGTAGGTGGATAAATGAATTTAAACGTGGTAGAACAAGCTGTGTTGATGAAGCGCGCTCTGAAGCACCCAAAATCGTGACTTCTAAGGAAATGATAACAAAAATCCGTAGTATTATTACGCAAGGTCGAGGACTCAAAGTAAGAGAGATAGCAGACATGGTAAACATTTCAACAGAACGCGTACACCACAGTTTAACGAAAGAATTGGGCCTTTCCAAGCTTTCGGCAAGATGGATGCCGCGATTTCTTACGAGTGATCAAAAGTTCACTCGTTTGCACATTTCCAATGAGTGTTTGGGCCTTTATAAGCGGACTCCGGTTGATTTTTGTAGGCGATTTGTTACTTGCGATGAAACTTGAACACACTACAGTACACCCGAAACTAAACAACAGTCGAAACAATGGTTAGGACGTGGTTCTGCACCTCCAAAGAAAGCGAAAACCACTTTATCGGCAAACAAGGTGATGGCATCAATTTTTTGGGATTCAAAGGGCATTTTGCTCATTGATTACCTTCAGAAAGGTGCCACAATAAACGGACAATATTATGCAGAACTTCTACAAAAATTAAATGTTGAGATTCGTGCTAAACGGCCAGGAATGGCAAAGAAAAAGATTTTGTTTCACCAAGACAACGCTCTCTCGCACAGTTGCGATGTCCAAAATCCACGAGTTGCATTTCCAATTAGTACCGCATGCACCTTATTCGCCGGACCTAGCCCCTTCCGACTTCCACCTTTTTCCAAAATTGAAAACGGCACTAGGTGGAAAGAAATTTTCGTCTAACGACGAGCTTATCCTCTTCGTAAATGAGTATTTTGCAAGCCTTCCGGAATCGCATTTTAGAGATGGCATAAGGGCATTGGAGCACCGTTGGAATAAATGTATTGCTCTTTTAGGAGAATATATTAAAAAATAAAAATTATTTTGTATTTAAAAAATTCGTTTTTCTTCTCCATTCTCACTACTTGTGAAACTACGCTCGTATAATCAAGGAATTTGGAAATTTTTTTATGAATTCTCTTGAAATTTGGTATCATTATGCAATTATTATTAAACAAAAATAATAAACGCAAACAAATCTATTAGAATTATTTAACGATTGAATAAACAAGGCAATTACCCAAGCACTGACTGTAATCATAATATCAAGAATATATTGTCAATTCCTTAAATTCCACATCCAATTTTGTCATGCCTTGGACAAAGATATTACATATTATTTATTGCAGAAGAAGAATGAACACGATTTTATTGTTTGAAAGATACAATATCTATTTACCTTATTTGGAATATTATTGATTTGGTCCCCTGTATCAACTTGGCCATTTTCCTTAGGTTTATCGTCTGCAGGTACACTTGTCGGAGGCGGTCCCCCTAATTTATACTGTTGTAACTGAAATAATTCGAGAATTTGCTTGAAGACAATCAAATCCAAACAGAATTAATTACGCGGACATTCTTTTTTTTTTACTCATTTTCTTTGTTTTTTTTTTTGCTATCGTTAAATAATACATACTTCTTCTTTGGTTGAAGCTAGTTCCTCTTCTAAAGTCGAGTTCCTTTCTAACGCGACCCTGAGTCTCTCTCGCACCTGAAACACAACATTTCATTTGCTAAAACACGAGATAATGCGCGTGGCACGGAAGTACAAACACACTTTTTCGTCCAGCGCCTTGTGATGTTCGAAAAGGCTCTTAAGTGCTTTCAGAACTTCTACTTCGCTGGACACTCCAGATTGAGCGGCGGCTTGCCTTTTAACGACAGTCATGCGTAATGATCGTTCGTGCCTTGAGACGAGACATTCCAAATGCTCCAGAAGTAACTGTGAAAAGAAGATAAAAATGGTTTTAAACGCTCGTTACATTCGGCTGGAATATATTTTTGACTTCGTTTTTATGCAGTGCTTTTTCGAAGAGACGGGTTATTAAAAGTTTTGTAAACTCCTCAAAGTTTGGAGGTGCTGATAAGGTAATTTGGTCTTCTATTTTAAAATATTTGAAAACGTCGGTTATATCGTTAAGAGCAAAGTTCGTGTGAATTTTTCTATTTTAAACGAAACCGGTGTTACATCGGTACACATTATTTGTTATTTTTCAATATCAAATTAGTTCCATTTCACACAAACGTATCAAGTAATTTTCGTGATTGTTTTGTAAGTGTAAGTAGTTGATATTTTATTATAAAATTTTAAACAATTGAATGGTCCAATGTTTTGAGAACAAACATTGTACTTGTAAAGGAAAATCAACAAACTGCTTAACGTGCATCTACAACAGTATACCCTTCTGTTTTTCGATGCTTATACTTCAACACCATGGCGAACATTCCCTACGAGGTTTTAGCCATAAACTACTGCTTGAATTATACAAGATTGGTACTCGTAGACCTGAAATTTCGATAGTTTGTTCAGTAATGGATCAGATTAGCAGATACTCTTGTACAAAATTAATTTCATTACACATCGCCAAACATCGCCCATTGCTATGAATCAAGCATTCATTTAACCTGGCTCATAAACTTCCGCAGTCGTGCATACTTTCATTTTAGCTTCCGGGTTGGTATCGTGTCTTCGTCACTCCTCCGCAGTCTCAGTGCGACAACGAAAGCAGTAGCAACAATTAAACTCAGAAGATGTTCTATACATGTGGTGATGAAACGTAAATATCACGAATACAAGATGAAGGAAGCATTAATTTACTCTTAAATAATAAATAATAAATATAATAAATAAAATTTCTCTTGGCATTTCTATTGAATGCTATTTATAGAATACAATACGCTTATTATTCAAACCCATAACTCATCATCTCTTTTAGTTTCCGGGATATTTGCATTATTATGTCTGAAAATGGCGAAAATTCTCCAAATAAACTTTTGAATTTGTCTGTTTTTTGTTGTGCTACCCATGTAACATAATAGACAGACCACGATGCTCATATTTTAGTTGTAGCATTGTGATTCATCTCTCTAAGAATCCCACATTGTGTTCAACATCTTTGTATTCAATATGACACGGTGATAAGCCAGTGCTTCTAGAAACCTGTCTGCCATCTTCTTTATAGGTCACGTGAGTTATTTTAACAATAAAATTGCGTAGGTTTTCACTGTCAGTGTCACTTGTAGTACAATTTCTTACATCATTTATATAAATATATATATATATATATATATATATATATATATATATATATACACGAGGGAGCGTTTTTATATTCGCGGAATGGGGGACAAGGGGTGGAAATAAAAAAACCAAATTATTTTTCTTTTTCAATATATTCACCTGCAAGACGGATACATTTTTCACATCTTTCAATTAATTTATTTATACCCTCATAAAAAAATGATTTCTCTTTATCTGCAAAATACGCCGAAACTGCCTCCTTGACTTCATCATCGGCAGTAAATTTTTTACCCCGCAGCTCTTTTTTCATTTTCGGAAACAGGTAATAATCACTCGGGGCCAGGTCTGGGCTGTAGGGTGGGTGATTCACAATTTCGAAGCCCACCTTATGCAGGGCAGCTAACGCAACGCGGCTCTTGTGGACGGCCGCGTTATCGTGCAAAAGCAAAACACCTTTTGTCAATTTTCCCCGTCTTTTCTCTTTAATGGCTTCTTTTAGTCGCTCTAATATTGAAGCGTAATATTCGCCGGTTATAGAAACACCTTTATCTTTATAATCAATCAACAATATTCCTTCCGAGTCCCAAAATACCGTTGCCCTGAGTTTCCCAGCTGATTGTGACACACTCTGTGCCCTTTTTATGCGCATGCTGTTACTCAGGTTCGTAATGATGAATCCAAGTTTCGTCTCCAGCAACAATTCCAATCAATACACCATCCTTGTCTTCATTACAGAGGTCCAAAAATGCACGCGAACACTCTACGCGCTGTTGTTTTTGCGGCGACGTGAGCATTCTTGGCACCCATCTTGCGCTGACCTTAGACATGCCGAGATGATCGTGTAGGATTTAAAAAATTGTTGTATCGGATACTCCAACCATTTCTGCGAGTTGTTTCTTCTTTCGTCGAGCATCTTCGAGTACAATTTGTTCAACTTTTTGGATAAGTGCTGGCGTGGTCACCTCAATGCTCCTGCCCGGCCTCGGGTTGTCTTCAAGGGATTCCCTTCCTTGTTTAAATAAACTATGCCACTTGTACACCATGGTTTTTCCTGGACAAGAGTCGCCGTAAACCAATGACATCTCATTCATTATGGTCGCGACTGATTTTCCTTGCCTGGTAAGGAACTTTATAACGGCACGATATTCGATTTTTTCCATTTTTCACTTTTCACTCCTGATTATGTTACTTGGTTGACGATAGCTCAAAGACTAACTGTCTAATAACAATGAAACTTCGTATTTATACTAATCATGAGTCGCTGCACAGGCCACGCCCCCAATGCGCCTACTCACCCCTCTACAACCCGCTCATTCCGCGAATATAAAAACGCTCCCTCGTATATATAGTAAGGACTGTATAATCGACCGTATTCTTAATATCTTAAAAACGTAACTATTATCAGGTGTATCGGTCTGTTGAACAAAGACTCAAACAATTTTAGTTCAATTCAATACTCTATATTTCGCTGCCAAACCTTTGCAGCTTCCTCACGAATGTGAAACACAAAGGAGTCATACACTGGCTGGTTCAAAATAATTGTATAAATAGCGCCGATTTTAATTTCAAAATACATTGTAAAACAGAATAAAACTGCGCATTTACAGCCCAGGATACTTGAATCTCATTCACATTATCGTTAGCTTATCGCATTCTTATAACAGGGGATACTATAAAGGCACAAACTTTGTATTTAGTCCAATTAAAAAAAAATTGAGACAAACTATATATTTAGTACATTAATATATTGTTAATAAGAAATATTATAGCAAATGTTTGAAATTATTTGAAGGGTATTTAAAAAATAAGTCGTGTTATCGCAGCTCCTTCAGCTTCTCCAAGTCCTGCTACCTAATAAAATCAATTGTCGCCAAATAACTTTTTGCAAAGCCTTAATTTCGAAAGTGACTGTTACTAAAAAATAGTTACTCACTCTAGTGTTGTTCCTTTCCGCTTTTAATTCTGCTATTTCTTCCTCCCTTTCTAATAGCTGCTCTCTTGCTAGGTTCAGTTCTTTTGTGAGCGTCGCAAATTCCTACGAAAACAAGAAACATTTTTAGATTCTATAGCTGTTCTAACAAATATTAATTGAAACGGAAATAGAGGATAACAGGTATTTTCAGAAGGACCAGGACGTGTTAATTACAAGGCGTACTGCATGGACTAAAAAGTATTTTGATCTCATACATAATCAATCAAGGTTCACCGATCATATAAAGCCAACTGAGAAATACGTAACTTTATTTGAGTAAGAACTTACAAACTATAATTTGTATTCCAGACTTATTAAATATATTCATTAAAGTACGATGAAATTCGATAATTAGACAAGCTACATATACTGGGTGTCCCATGATATGGCTGCCATAGATTAAGGATGTGTTACTGAAGCAATTTCAAGTTAAAAATGTCTGAAGATATTCCCAAAACTCTATCGAAAGTGAGTTACAAGCATTTGAAGTTTTAGATAACCCTACAAATGCAGGTACTACGTATCGCTATATACACTACCGTTCATAAGTATTTGGGCACACATATTTTATAAAATTATTTGAACAGCATAGCTTCTAGGAAATTCATTCTTGTAATATTGGATAGGTATAAAGAAGTATTAAATCTACAGAAACGCTGCATAAGTAACATTATGTATTACTTTATTACCTGCAATAAACCAAAATTTGTTATTGGGACTACCTGGGGATTAGCGCAATAAAAGTTTCTCCAAGTTCTTGTAATTGTCTTTCTGTGAAGGATACTGAAGGATAAGTTTAGTAATGATGTTTTAATGACCTCGGGCGAGTTTCATGTTAGATTTTTGAAATTGCCCTCAGTTACGTTTCTGTATTCGTTGTGAGATATTCCTGTGCTAGTAGTGTTGTTAAGATCGTTAAATATGCCAAAAAGAAAAGAGATGGACATTGAAACGCGTTCTCTTATAATTGCGCACCATCAAGATGGCAAAAGCAACCGGCAAATTGCGAAACAATTAAAATTAAATAATACTTCCGTAGACTATGTCGTCAAAAAATACCGAGAAAGTGGCAGTGTTCTCAATAAATCACGGAGTGGGAGACCCAGAGCGACAACTTCTGCTGAGGATCGTGCAATAGTGATCACAAGCAAAAGAAATCGACGGAAAACAGCCCCAGAAATCGCTGCAGAAATCAATGCAGACCCTCCAAAGTCAATAAGCGTAACAACGGTCAAACGTCGCTTGTACAAAGCAGGTTTGTACGGACGAATTGCAATGAAAAAACCATTATTGCGCAAACAGAATAAGCGAAAACGCTTAAACTGGGCTCGTGAACACCAACATTGGACAGTTAAACAGTGGAGTAAAGTCTTGTGGACCGATGAGTCAAAGTTCGAAATTTTCGGGTCCAGAAGACGTGTTTTCGTTCGGAGATCTACAGGTGAGCGTGCGGCAGAGCAATGTATTGTGCCTACGGTTAAACATGGCGGTGGTTCCATGATGATCTGGGGTTGTTTTGGTGGTACGGTCGTGGGTGATATTGTGAAAATTGAGGGAATACTAAGGAAAGAGCAGTATCGAAACATTTTGGAGACCAACGCTATTGCTTCAGGATTAAGACTTTTGGGTAGGAATTTTGTATTCCAGCAGGATAATGACCCAAAGCACACATCCAAAATATGCAAAGACTATTTGCAACTCTTGGAAGCGGAAGGATCCATCGAAGTTATGAAATGGCCTCCCCAAAGCCCCGATCTAAATCCAATAGAGTTATTGTGGGAGGAACTTGATCGGGAGGTCCGGAAAGCAGTACCAACATCGGAGGCTGATTTGTGGAGGAAACTGCAGGAAGCTTGGGTCCGCATAACACCGGATACATTAGCAAAACTAATTGCAAGAATGCCGCGATTATGTGCTGCCATTATAAAAAACAAAGGAGGTCACATAGATGAATCGAAAATTTAAATATAATATGTAATTCTACTGCCAGATACTGTAATTAGTTATGTATGTACATGTAATAAATATATTTTCATTTTTTTACTAGCGCTTTTAATCATTTCTTCTAAATTTATGGATGCCCAAATACTTATGAACGGTAGTGTATATACGCCACCTTAATGCTACAATGCGACTCAAGACTTTTCGTACGCATAACGAAAATAATTTTTAAAATTAAATAGAAAATTGTTTAAATAAAAATTGAATTAACCCTTTGCACTCCGTTGTCGCCGTATTTGCGACATTAAAATGCTAACAATAAATCCACTGTTGCGGCTACGGCGACACGGTTAAAATAGCTAAGAAATAAATGTTTTGTTTTATTGCAACGACTCCATTTTTCTTTACATCACAGGCATGTGCTTGTAACTAATATAGTGCTGGAGTTATTGGTATCCTCCATGAGGTACTAGGCTGGAGTGCAAAGGGTTAAAAATTACTTAAAAACAACTGTTTGGAATAGTCGCGAAGATCTCCGAAACAACTCCGAAATTATTTTAAATAAAAACCTTTCGAAGATCAATAACAATTGTATTAGAAAGAACTCACAGAATCCAAACATATACCGTCCTATACATCTCTATTTCATTCAAATCAAGTAATCCAAATACATATACATCCGAACTGTCGAACCCTTATCTAAGTTATGCAGATTAAAATCGATATAGTAATGTGCTTCTTCACGAGGGGTTTTGATATCGTCGAATGCATCAAAATATGACGCGCCGCCATCGATGATATCGCTACACGTGATGTGCGGCGAATATCCGGAAAAAGACAACCGCGAAAGATGTAACGACCCCCGACGGTATCAGCTACTCGTCCCCTTTAGTCGGAATTACTGACGCAATTCTCCTGAAACCACACACACACACACACATGATGTGCTGCATCGTCTTACGGTTATTAACGGGGTTGAGTACGTAATTTGACGTTTAAAAGGTCCTTCACCTGGAGTCATACTCGATGGAAAAGAAAAGCATGGTGATTTTCAAATATACAGTGTAATCGTTAAAAACCGGTGTACGCACGGGCAAAAAACCGGATCAACTATAAGTTAAGCATTTGATTTATTTTTATGATTGTATTAGAGTTATTTTTTTTAAATAAATTCCGTTTTTTAATAAGAAAAAGACACTGTAGATATTAAAATATATTTATTTCCATATTCTACCTATTTTCATCCACTTTTCCATTTCCATCTTTGTTCAAACATTTGTCACGTAGTTCAACAAGTTTTTGAATTCCGACGGCAAAGAAATCAGCCGTCTGTGAAGAAACCCAATCCATGACTGCAGTTTTTACTTCTTCGTCGTTGTTGAACCGTTGACCACCAAGGAAATTCCAAGTCTCAAAATAGATGAAAATCACTGGGTGCAAGGTCTGGACTGTAAGGTGGATAATCCAATTATTCCCACCCAAAAGATCTGATTATACCTTGTGTTTGTACAGAAATGTGTGGTTGTGCATTATCCTGGAGAAGCATCGTACCGGAAAACGATAGGCCACGCCACTTGTTTCGTATGGGACGCCGGAGTTTTCCCAAAGTCACACAATACGCGTCAGAATTGATAAGAAAATCTGAATCGTTTTGGGCAGTTTTAATTATGTCTTCACGATGCTCTACACGTGCGACTTGTCGATCTTCATTTAACAGATGTGGAACGAGACGTGCACAGACCTCTATTTTACCCAAATTTTCAGTTAAAATTATACAAATGGTAAAAGTAGTCGAATTTAGTTCTTCAGTCAACATTCCCACAATTATATTTCGATTGCTAACGATTTCATGGACTGTTTCAACTAATTCAGCACGATTTGCAGCTTTCGGACGTCCAGGTCTTGGATCGTCAGTTAAACCTTCGCAATCGTTTCTTAAAAAGTGTAGACCATGTGTAGACTTGTGTATGAGACATACAATCATCACCATGAACAATTCGTATGTCTCGACAATTTTTTTTCCAAGCTTAAAACAAAATTTAATTTTTGCTCTTTATTCCATTGTGATTATATGACATAAGCACCAAATATGCGTTTGAAATAAGAAAGATGCACCTTTCTAATGTTGCCACCGTTGGATAGATGGCGCTACGTCTTCTATCATTGAAATTGAAAGTGCGATTATTTATCTAACTTACTGCGTATAAGATACAAATCCAACAGTCAGCAAGGGCTTCTATGTTTATAAAATACAACCAGTAAATAGAAGATTTATTGGCTGTACTATAAGAAACTATTTTTTGTTTATTCAAATTTTACAAACAGCTGTGTTTTATGGAGTATTACCTAAACAACATTTTGTATCAACGGCAACTTTATTGCAAGATCGGTATATTTTCAGCTAAAACTTATTTATTTATGTATTGACGTATTTATTAATCATTTATCAATTCATCAAAAGCAAATATAAGCCGAGAATCGACACGCGAAATAGGGAAACAACTCTTATGGTTCTCTGTAAAGAACCGGTTCACTTCTGAGCTAGCTACGCATCGCTACTCTTGAGTCTCTTGGTTTTTTCGTATATACCTGAAATTGGCTTTGAACATGGCTCTCAGCCTCTATATAATCCTGACCTTGTTTCTTCAGTTATTGCACTGTAGCCTTCCAAATTCTAGTTCGCCTAGCTGATCAGGTCTTTATATTATGTATGGCATGTATGTCCGACTTCTTTTGCCCCGTGGAGAGTTCCTACCTTGATGCTTAACAACCTTCCATTCCTTATTACTTTCTCTTTGTTTTGGGGATTTAGTTTTCTGTGCTGCTCCCAGAAGTGGCAAGGGAAATAACCGTCCACTCGGTCAGAGCCTCACTTGACCGGATAAGGCAAAACACAAGGGGGTTGCGTCTGGTGCCCCCAAGGAAACACTAACTACCGTTCTCCCCTGCGGACACACAACTCTCCGCACGTTACCTTGGTTTGGATTTAGGTCGGGTTCCTCATGAGTGCAAGTCCCGTACTCGTATACTAGGTGAGACCCTGAAGGGAAAAGTTTTTCCAAAAGATGGCAGTAGTACTCGAGCCTTACTTCCCGCCAAATCATTCTCGTAGAATACAATAAAATCTCATCGCACGACGAGAGTAAAAGTTTATTTTTTTCACATTTACAAAACGAGATGCACATATTCTATCGTAAAATACAATCGTCGTAATAAAAACAATGTGTGTTTATATCCCACGGCGAAATGTTTTATTACAATGCAAAACTGTACAATATCTTCCTCTCTTTCCTTCCCCCATATATCCCGGCTTTTTCGAACGTATTCTCCGCGCTTGTATAGCTAAGGGCTGTTTACTATATCGCGAGACAAATATACGTACACAATTCGCCAATTTGCGAACGTATAATGTACGAAGTTAAACAAATCGCGGTACGCTACAATATCAACGTGTAGGAGCGCTTAAAAAGCGAGGACCTAGGTCTGTGAACCGGGCACAAAAGCGTTTACGACCCCAAATCTGATAAAAGAATTAAATTAGTCAGAAAGAAAGTGGGAAAAGCGAATGTATTGCTGGAACATTTTTTTCCGTGGTATTCTTAACGTTTCGCATTTTTCTTCGCATTCATAAAGATTATTAATTTGAGATTAAAAAATGTTTTGTGTCGTTCACAAAAGGTGAGTAATTACATAATGCCAGAGTTCTTTGCTTTTTATATTATGAAACTGGTTATGACAATGATTAAATATCTTATAAGAATTTACTATTTATACGCTTCATGTTAATCACAATTACGTTTTTAAATTCGCACAATTAGTGTACATAGTATGTCAAAGGACATAGATGAAAGGGTTTTAAAATGAAATACAGTCGTTGGATCATTAAATGTCTAGGTATGTATTTAGAGTAGCCAAAATCCCAGCACACGAAACAATACGACCAATAGTCCTGTACGCACGAAAATCATGGACAATAATTGAGGAAGTACTGACAAAATTTTTGGAAGAGAGCATACAAGATGACATAAGACGACGACGTACAAACAGAGAGTTAATGGATATGCACTGAAAACGAAAAACTACACAAATAGATCACAGACAGTTATGTAGATATTATATGGAACACATCATTCGAATGGGAACAGAGGTCTATAAAGTGCAGCTTGAAAGAGAATGCGGGAAACGGAAAGAGGGTGTCCAAAGAAAGGAATGGCTTCTAGAAATGATAGAGGATATAGAAGAAGAGGAAGTAAAGCATTTGAAAGAAAGAGCTCAGGACCAGAAAAGTATAGACGAGTAGCTAATAAGGTAAAAGCCAAAGACCTTCAAGGCCTGTAGAACTAACATAGTTGTTAGCCTGTATAATATACAAGATGTCTCACGGCGACCACTCTTTAGTATATGTCAAACACTACTTCTATATATAGAAAGGGAGAAAAGGACTTGAAAGAAAGAGCTCAGGACCAAAAAAGTATAGACAGGTAGTTAATAGGATAAAAGCCAAAGACCTTCAAGGCTTGTAGAGCTAACATAGTAGTTAGCCTGTATAATATACAAGGTGTCTCACGATAACCACTCACTAATATATGTCAAAGACGACTTCTATATATAGAGAAGGGAGAATAGGACTCGAAAGAAAGAACTCAGGGCCAAAAAAAATATAGACAAGCAGTTAATAATATAAAAGCAGGACCTTCAAGGCCTGTAAAGCTGAAAGAGAAAACTAAAATTTACACAAATCACAAAAAGCTAGATAGATAGTTGGAATACATCGTTCAAGTGGAAACTGTAAAGAAGTACTGCTTGGCGGAGAAGGCGGTAAACGTATTCAAGGAAAACAGTGGCTTCTAGAAATGATAAAAGATATAGAAGAAGAGGGGGTAAAGCACTTGAAAGAAAGAGCTCAGAATCAGAAAAGTATAGACAAGTAGTTAACAAGATAAAAACCAAAGATCTTCAAGGCCAGCAGAGCTAACGTGGTAGTTAGTCTGTATAATATGGAGGATTTCTCACGGTGACCACTCTTTGGAATATTTCAGAGACTATTTCGAATTGAAATTTGAAAATTTGGGCAATAATTTTCGGGTATACCTCCCTCAAATAAAGTAATGGCACTCATATTACACTTCCAGCTTTAGCTTTGTCATCCTGGCAAGAAATTAACTGATTTTAATCAATTGCTATTATTTATTACTATACTATTGATTACTATACAACATGAAAAAAGCAAATTTTGAAAAACGACTTCTAATACCCCATAAAAAGTAATCATTCGTCGTAACAACGTTCCATCTTACGCGAGTATAATTGTTCGTAAATTGGAGCAATTAAAATTTCACCTTTATTCATAAAATAATTCCTATTTACTCCTCAAACCACAATGTTCTGGAAAGAAATTTCGATCTAATGAAAAACTTATACAACAATAGAGCAATATTTAGAGGATCTTGAGAAAAATCATTGCAGAAACGGGACTTCATCATTGTTAAGCCAAGTGCCTTGAAGTTAAAAGAGAATATATTGAAAACTAGAACTGTATGTGCAATTTAAGTATACTTGGATACAACTCAGCTTAGTGAACCATAGTGTGACTATAAGATGCTGAATAGTATTCTATTAACCTACCTTAAACACTCTGGTTATGCACTCCTTTCTATCGCCTTTTAAAAGGTATTGAAGAATTTCTTTCTCGCGGGACGCCACCAAAATATACCCATTTTTATTCTTATTGTTGTTACTATTATTATTACCATTATTGTTATTGTTGTTATTATTGTTATTAATATTATTTCTACTAAAGTCTTTAATTGTCAATATAGAGTTATTATTCATTGTTTATTTTTCTGATTACATACTTCTATGACAATATTAACAGCTTTATTTACAACATAATCATCATATTCAATGCAACAACTGAAATTACGAATCATAAATCTTGTATTTTATTTCCATACGTTACAATGCTAAAGGGTTTAAGACTTAGGCTTTGATTCTATTATAAAAATATACAAGGGTAAGATAGCATTGTAAAAATTGTGAAGGAAGATGTAACATAGAAACCTAGTATATTCTTTGGGAATTTACATCCACAATAATGTGTAATAAACGACAATTACTTCACATACTTCACACTTCTAAGCTTGTATTACTAATGTTGGAAAAACCTCCGGGTTTTGCAATGCAATAGCGTATATAAGTGTGGAACAATACTAATATTACAAATAATACATTCAATTATAATGCCTGCACATTCTAAGTTAAGGAAACGATTTAAAAATTTATTTACACCAATCGACCCCAACAATCCATCGTGTAGGAAATAGTACGAGGGTAGTTTGGCAAATAGTGAGAATGGAAAAGAAAAACGAATTTTTTAAATACAAAATAATTTTTATTTTTCAATATATTCTCCCAAAAGAGCAATACATTTATTTCAACGGTGCTCCAATGCCCTTACGTCATCTCTAAAATGCGATTGCGGAAGGCTTGCAAAATACTCATTTACGAAGATGATAAGCTCGTCGTTAGACGAAAATTTCTTTCCACCTAGTGCCGTTTTCAATTTTGGAAAAAGGTAGAAGTCGGAAGGAGCTAGATCTGGCGAATAAAGCGCATGCGGTACTAATTGGAAATGCAACTCGTGAATTTTGAACATCGCAACTGTGCTGGTATGCGAGGGAGCGTTATCTTGGTGAAACAGAATCTTTTTCTTTGCCATTCCTGGCCGTTTAGCACGAATCTCAACATTTAATTTTTGTAAAAGTTTTGCATAATATGTCCGTTTATTGTGGCACCTTTCTGAAGATAATCAATGAGCAAAATGCCCTTTGATTCCCAAAAAATTTATGCCATCACCTTGCTATCTGCTTCTGGGTTTCCGGGCTGGAACCGCGTCACTAGTATATCTGCCGACGTTTCGTACCCATTTGTATGGGACATCTTCAGGGCTGAACTACTGCACTGAAACAGTTTCAGTGCAGTAGTTCAGCCCTGAAGATGTCCCATACAAATGGGTACGAAACGTCGGCAGATATACTAGTGACGCGGTTCCAGCCCGGAAACCCAGAAGCAGATAGCATGGACCACGACCGCGGAAGTCTACGTACCAAATTAGCCATCACCTTGTTTGCCGATAAAGTGGTTTTCGCTTTCTTTGGAGGTGCAGAACCACGTTCTAACCATTGTTTCGACTGTTGTTTAGTTTCGGGTGTACTGTACTTTCATCGCAAGTAACAAATCGCCTACAAAAATCAACCGGATTCCGCTTATAAAGGTCCAAACACTCATTGGAAATGCCCAAACGAGTGAACTTTTGATCAGTCGTAAGCAATCGCGGCACCAATCTTGCCGAAAGCTTGGAAAGGCCCAATTCTTTCGTTAAAATGTGGTGTACGCGTTCTGTTGAAATGTTTACCATGTCCGCTATCTCTCTCACTTTGAGTCGTCGATCTTGCGTAATAATATTATGGATTTTTATAATCAATTCCTTAGAAGTCACGATTTTGGGTGTTCCAGAGCGCGCTTCATCAACGCAGCTTGTTCTACCACGTTTAAATTCATTTACCCATCTACTTATTGTGGCGGATGATGGAGCAGAGTCACCTAATGTTTCCCGAAACTCATCTTTTATTTCGGCAGCTTTCATACCCTTAATTACGAAGTATTTAATCACCGCACGGTACTCTGCTTTTTTCATTTTAACAAAACGACGTGTTGCTTCTTTTTCAATCAGCTGTCAAAAATAAATCAATCAACCGATTTATCTAAATATCGGAATGTAAACATATAAATAGGTAACCTAAATTACAATGCATTTGTTTTACCTATTAGAGCGCCACCTATGTGTCATTCTCACTACTTGTCAAACTATCCTCGTATTTAAAAATTTCCAAATTTTATTCCGTAAAGACATTCTACTACTTCTTCTACAAAAATAATTTCGAATCATTTTCAAGACTAACCTATACGCTCTACATTTTATATATTTTCGTCGAATATGATACAGAAACACATTTGTGTAAAAAAACAAACAAACAAAACGTCGTATTTGAAATTGGAACGTCAAAGTCTATGACTACCGCAGAGAGTACTCCAGACAAGTTGGTCATTGGATTTATATTCGCAGACAATTAAATCAACGTGAAGCAGTGCAGAAAATACAGAAATACGTACATTTCTTTAGGTCAACAGAGCCACAGAGCGGTTTTATTACGGCGGCTACAAACACATTTGCGCGCTTTGTTCGGGCGAACATCTACATTCAAACCTAAACAATGACCGGAATTGGGTCGTTGTATACGTCTTTTTATTATTATTACAGATATTGAAACAATTTTTTTTTGGAAAAATGTTTTTCATTTCGTTTGGAAGATAAAATTATTTAAGAAATGATCGATACATATTAGTATAAAATCTATTTTAGAATCTTATATAATAACGTCCATAAATAAATGACTATTTGCTTGTAAATTAAAACTATATTAATAGAATGGAATCTGATAAAATATACTTGTTAAACGATTGAAGCTAGTTAAAGGAACCGTCTAGAGAATGATTTATATCAGGTGTACCGGACAGTATTACGTGTTTTTCCAAAAGATGTCGTTAGGCTTAAGTATGCAATGTTATGATTTGACACATATGTCATTTTATTCTACTGACATCAAGTTTCAAAGCCATTCATGTTATATTTTGCGAAAGTAACACCGTCGTAGATTTATACCTCTTTGAAAATGTCGAGTTTCGTGCCTGAAAAAGTGTATTTGCAGCACGCATGCCTTTTATTATTTAATAAAAAGAAAAAATCCGTTGAAAGTCGTCGTTTGGTGGTAGAAACTTACGGTGAGCATGCTTAAACCATAAAAATTTCGATATGCAAGACAAAGAACGTTCTGGTAGACCGAAAAAGTTTGAAGATGCGAAACTGCAGAAGTTATTGGATGAAGACCCAATACAAACTCAAAAACAATTGGCAGAAGCGTTGAATGTGGCCCAAGAAATGATTAGCGACCGATTACGAGCAGTGAGAAAAATCAAAAGATGGGAAAATGGGTGCCACATCAACTGAATGACAGGCAAATGGAAAATCGAAAATTCATCCGTGCAATGCTGCTTCAAGGGTATGATCAGAAGACATTTCTGCATCGAATAGTGACGGGTGGTGAAAAATCAATTCATTTCGAAACCCCGAGCGCAAAAAATCTAATTGGAGAAGCTAATGCTCCAATTAGTTGAAATAAAAAAAAATTAAAAACTATCAACTGTATATAAAGTACAAATTATCCACTTCATTTCAATTTATATCAGTAGGTTATGGTAGAAGTAAGCATTACCAGGGGTTTTTCGATAACTTAAATACGGATGACGCTCTGGATAAGTGATTTCTCTTCCAATGAGACTTGGATTCATCTTTTGAACAAATAAACCGAAATATATAGAAATCTAGTATTTACATTGAATTAATATGTAATTATTTCTAAGCTGTCATCGACCCTGTCACTAATTCCCTTATCTATCGTGAGCGCGTTTTTCTAAACGCATTCTGAATAGTTACTATAGTAATACAATATCCAACACTCGAACATTATTTCAGTTTATGTTCCTGAGTGACACAGTGTAGGTTTTACTTAATTTAAATTAGAGAGTTTATTTTTATTTGTGATATGATTGGACGGCTTTAACAATCACAGAAAGGGCGCAGCTCGTAAGACAACAAAGTTCTAAACGATATGGTGAAGCCTACAAGATGAAAACTGTACATGAGCTGGTTCTGCATAATGTGGAAAGATCCGGGGGCCCCTGTATTATTGCGAAGGCACAATGACACATGGACATTATAAATACGTGTCTGGGAATGTACTGCTCTCATATTCAGATGAACTAGATGATAGTGCCCGCTTATCATGGTAGAATTTTTAACGAACTTTTTGGAAGCGGTGAATTTGCTTCTACGCTCTTGAAAATGTGTAAAATATATTAAAATCGGTAGTTTAGACAAGAAAAATATCAGGTTGTTACAAATGTAATGTCCGTTTTTTCCTTCAGTCTGAACTGAATCGCACCTGTGTGAAGACGTGTATGTTTTTGGTGAAAATTATTATTGTATTTGTAGAAAAGGGTATTTATTTTGAAGTGTGTACCTGTTCCATTTCTTGGAAAGATTAATACACCTGTCCTTGTCTCGCCTATGGAAATGCTGTCGGCAAGAGATATTCGGGCAATTTACCTCTTACAATTTAAAAAGGGATTAAATGCAGCTGCAGCAACGCGAGAAATTAATCAGACGTTCGGTGAAACCACGTGTAATGAACGCACATTACGGCGATGGTTTAAAAAATTCAGCGAGGGAAATTTTGATTTGGAAAATGAGCCTCGCGGATATGCGCGTAGCACCGTTAATGACGACGAGCTGCGTGTAGAAGTTGAAAGTAATCCATCGACAACAGTGCGTAGTCTTGCAGAAACATTTCAAGTGTCCATTGCCACCATTAGTCGTCACCTTTCTTCGATTGGCAAAGTGAAGAAACTCGATCGATGGGTGCCGCACCAATTAACGGAAGCCAATAAGCTCCGTCGATTAGAGGTGGCTACCTCTTTCGCTAATTGACAGAAAGTTGAACCGTTAATTCATCGAGTGGTAACATGTGATGAAAAGTGGATACTTTATGATAATCGGAGACGGTCAGGACAATGGTTAGATCGAGGTGAAGCACCAAGACAGCATGCACGAGCATCACTTCACCCGCGAAAGATTATGGTGACTGTATGGTGGACCAGTAAGGGTATTATTCACTATTCACTTTTGCAACCTGGTGAAACCATCACGGCAGCGTCCTATTGTGCCGAACTGGAAACTATGCATGGAAAATTGGGCCGCTTGCAGCCCTCACTAGTCAATAGACATGGACCCATACTTCTTCATGATAATGCAAGACCTCATGTTGCACGACAGACAATCCAAAAACTTTCGGAATTTAGTTACGAAATTCTCCCTCACCCACCTTATTCACCTGACCTTTGTTTAGTTTAGACAATCACTTAAAAAGTAGGGACTTCCCTGACCGGGAGTCTGTAATAGCAGTGTTTGAGCAATATGTGAGCCGTCAAAACCTAGATTTCTTTTCAAAGGGAATTTTTCAGCTTCCAGACCGTTGGCAACAAACTATTGATGTAAATGGAGACTATTTTGCAGAATAAATATTTATATTTTTTTAAATTTAGACTTTTTTTTATTCCTTACAAAATCGGACATTTCATATGTAACAACCTGATACTTCTCAGATTTATAACCCTACGTTATACGAAATTTGTCAAAATCCTGTACACAATGATTTATTACATAAATCTACCTTCCATTCTCTAATCTCCCAGTTCAACACCAATCTTTAACAACGCAAATTTTGTTTCAATATTGCAAAATTTATAATGAAATAATAAACAACTCGAAATAAGAATTCAACTGACGGCATAGGCATCTTGAAGCAGTCCTATTTTAAAAAATCACAGCAAAAGGTTATTTTATATTCACAAATAAGGAATAACGACTCAAAAAGAGCTTTACGTTTTTATGACTTATTTTTTATTATGCAAAACTGTTCCCCGATTTACACGGAGTAAATAAAATTTTATTTGTAGGACGATGGTAGTTGGATGTTTTGCAAAATTGTAGCAAATTTATAAAAAGAAAAACCTTTTCGTATATCTTAAAACAGCACAAAACAAAATGAATAAATGACAGCTTAATGTGACTATTTGCATTTTACAATTTCAGAATTTTGATTAAATGGGGACAAAGACTTGTTTGAAATTGAAAATATCCTTAAGAATGTGATCAAATGCTAAAAATAAGGTTATTTAATTTAACCTAAGATGTACATTTCTATTTATGAACAAAGATTTATATTTTTAGTTTCCACACTCGGTTTTACTGTTTTAAAAACTTTACATCTGCATTTTTATAACACTTTTGATTAACCACACGACACAAAGTCCGTTAAATTTAATAAATGTATTATTGATTCGAGCGGGTTAACAATTTTTCTTTTTTAAAATTCCATAACCCGGCAATTTCACAAACATCCTCGTAAAACTCGCGCATAGCACATACTAAACATACATTTTCAAATACAACAGACCATATCGCATCGGCACACACCTTCTAGTACAAAACGCGTTCAAAAGCTGGCTGCCTGAAAACCAAAAGGCATCCGACCGACAGCGGTTCCTCTACTACGGAACTCACAGACACATACATTCGCAACGCGTACACTGACAGAAAGAGAGAGCTCCTCCCCACCACGAAATGTCCCTTTATCCCAGGGATCGTGGCAAAGGATAACGAGAGCATTAGCATATAGAAAACCCAACGATTGCTAAAATTATTTCGTCGGTTTTCTCTGAGAAAGAATCCATCACAATAGAGTTGAAATACAGGAGAGTGTTGTGTGTGTGTTATATATTGATTTCGAAATTTTTTTCACAACAAACTTTTTATCAAAGGAACAGTATACTGATACATTCCGGACTGGTTTTTCCATCTAATGTGGTTCTTTTAAGTGGGTAATTATTTTTCTTTGACAAATTCTGTATGTACAGCTATTTCAAAGTAAGCACACGTAACATTTTTAGAGGTTTTAGAGGAGGTTGTAAAATAGTAACACCATGCCAAAAGATAAAAGATTAAAATTAGTGTTCCTCATTTTTTACTGTAAAATAAAATGAACATTAATAAATCTCTTACACCGAAGAATATAGAATCAACATATCATAATTCTTATGCATAGATTTCAATATTTTTTAATAAATTGGCATATCAGATTTCGTAAAAGCTTTTGATGATATATTTTCAAAATTAAAATAAATAAAATTCAAATATTCGAATTCTTATACACGTATTAGTATAAGTTTATGTTTCTTAATATTTCATTTGACAGAATTAATAAACAATTAATAGATCTCCTACACCAAAGAATATAAAACTAAAACATTATAACTCCTATACACAGACTTCAACAACCAAGATGTCTTTCTAATTGAAAGAAGTAAGTTTTTTAATAGTTTGTTCGGGTATATCGGATTCCGAAATAATAGATTGCTTTTGATGATATATTTTTAAAATTAAAATTGATAAAATTCAAATATTCGAACTCTTATACGTGTATTTCAACAACTACGTTGTCATTCTCAGTGAGAAGTAAGTTTATGTTTCTTAATCTTTCGTTAGACAAAATTAATAAACAATTAATAGATCTCTTACACCAAAGAATATAAAACTAAAACACCAAAACTTCTACACACAGACTTCAAAGACGACTTGGTTCGTCTTTCTAATTGAAAGAAGTAAGTTTTTTAATAGTTTGTTCGGATATATCGGATCCCGAAATAATAGATTGCTTTTGATGGTATATTTTTAAAATTAAAATTGATAAAATTCAAATATTCGAACTCTTGTACATATATTTCAACAACTACGTTGTCATTCTCAGTGAGAAGTATGTTTATGTTTCTTAATACTTCGTTAGACAAAATTAATAGATATCTTACATCACAGAATATAAAATTAAAATATCGTAACTCCTATACATTGATTTCAATAACCAAATTGTCACTCTACCAGGTTGCCCAATAAATTTTGCCGTTCGATAAGTAAAATACGATTTTATGGTTTGAAATACATTTTATTATTCAATATAACCTCACTGAACCTCAATACACTTATTGCAGTCATCTTCTAACACATGGATCAATAAGTCCCGAGACTAACAATGAAAACAACATTTTTTTTGCAAAATTTTTTTTTATTCATCAACATAATCACCTTTTAGGGTGATACAATGGTTCCAACGCTTTTCCAATTTTTCAATACCATGTTTATAAAAAAATTTATCTTTCGCTTCAAAATAAGCTTCAGTTTCAGCGATGACCTCTTCATTTGAGCCAAATCTTTTTTCCTGGAGCATTTTTTTAAGATCAGCAAAGAGCCAGTAGTCACTGGGGGCTACATCTGGCGAATATGGGGGGTGGGGAAGCAGATCAAAACCCAATTCGTTCAATTTTGCCATTGCTTTCATCGACTTGTGGCAGGGTGCATTGTCTTGGTGAAAAAGGATTTTTTTTCTCTGCATGTGCGGTCGTTTTTTTGCGATTTCCTCCTTCAAGCGCACCAGTAAGTCAATATAATAATCACTGTTGATCGATTTACATTTTTCGAGGTAGTCAATGAAAATCACGCCATGTGTATCCCAAAAAACTGACGCCAGGACTTTGCCAGCTGACTGCTGCGTTTTCGGACGTTTCGGACGGCTTTCGCCAGCTGTGCGCCACTCAGATGACTGCCGCTTCGACTCAGGAGTCTAGTGATATATCCATGTTTCGTCCATGGTCACGTAACGACGCAAGAAATCTTTTTTGTTGCGAGTAAATAGCGATAAACAGCTTTCTGAATCATCGACTCGTTGCTGTTTTTGTTCCATCGAAAGCAATCGCGGCACCCACTTGGAAAAAACCTTTTTCATGCTCAATTTTTCCTGAAGGATAGTAAATACACTTCCATATGATATCTGTGTCATCTCAGCAATCTCACGGAGCTTCACTTTACGATCTTTCATTATAATTTTTGTCACTTCACTCACATTTTCCGGTGTAACGGCTTCCACAGGTCTACCCGAGCGTTCCGCGTCATTTGTGTCGGTACGACCACGTTTAAACTCGGCAAACCACCGACAAATCGTTGCTTTTGATGGACAAGAGTCCGGGTAACATTTTTCAATCCATTGTTTTGCTTGCGTGGTGTTTTTACCCATTAAAAAACAATGTTTTATCAGAACACGAAACTCGGTTTTTTCCATTGTTTAAACAAACTACAAAACGACTTTACTCCAACCTCGATAACTCAGCTGTTTCTGGTCCGATCGACTTAAAATTTTGACACGTTTCAAGCAAAGGTTAGTACTCTAGAAAGACGTGGTTACTGGTTTACTACGAGCGCCATCTATGGGTTAGTCTCGGGACTTATTGATCCATGTGTTAATTTATAGATTCCATCCCTGAAGTGAGAATCCGGAAGACTGTCGAAATACGCTTCCACGGCCGCTATTACCTCTTCGTTCGATGAAAATCGTTTTCCACGCATGAATTTTTTAAAACGGGAGAACAACCGAAAGTCAGAGAAAGTCAAATCTGGTGAATAGGGTGGATGTTGCAACAATTCATGCTGATTTTTGCGATGGTTTTTTGGGCTGTGTGAGTGGGCACGTTGTCTTGATGAAAAACGATTTTTTTCTTCCGTAAACCAGGTCTTTTCTCACAGGTTTTTACATCCAGCTGGTCCAAAAGGTTACAATAATAATCTGAGTTTATTGTTTTACCAGTTTGGGTGTAATTCACGAACAAAATTCCTTTTGCATTCCAAAAAACTAATGCTAACACCTTCTTGGCCTCGCTTCACGACCGAAGTACCGGGTTCACACCACTTTTTAGCCTCTTCCTTTGATTAAAGATCATGGTGATAGACCCAAGTCTTATCGATAGTGATGAAATGAAGCATAAAATCGTTTTTAGTCTTTATAAAACGCTAAGAAAGTCGCGTTCGAATTCCATTGCTAACAAATGCGGCACCGATTTTGCACACAGCTTTCTGAAACCCAAGACTTTAGCCAAAATATTGCTCACAGTACCTAATGAGATGCCTAGGGCTTCTACTAAATCCCTCTCGGTTAATCAACGATCTTCCAAAACCATATCCTGTATTTTTGCTACGATTTCTGGTGTCAATACACCTTTTGGACGTCCTTGACGTGGCTTGTCTTCAAGACTTGTACGACCACGTTTAAATGCAGCAACTCATCTTTCCACTCTTCTAATTGAAGGTGAAGAGTCCTTAAAAACTTTTAACAATCGGTCATGAATTTGTTTTGATGCTAGACTGTCTGCTCTATCCAAATGAAACTCCTAAAACATACCGTGTCTCAGACGTCATTTTCTTGTTACGAAATTTTAAAGATTTCGACCGAAAAATTATAGAATACATACTCCTGCTTCTAGTTTTTTTCAAAATTAGTTAAAAATAGTTCCGAATATTAATTGATGAACCTCCTGATCTATAGAAATAATATAATTTTTAATAAATTATATTTTAGGTGAATAATCATCATGCCTCCTTCTCACGTCCAATGAATTGAACGAAAAAGCGAGAGTGCATCTGTCTCGCAATGTCGGGAACTAGGTTACCAGAGCGTATAGACAGATGACAATGCGTCACGGCTATTTGCCAATTAAAAGAATGTTAAAAGGAATCATTCTATTATTAATAACACCCTATCTACTACATATGTTTCATGGATTTATGGATTATATACTTCCATTACTCTTGCTATTATTGCATACTCTTTTTTTATAAATACAAAATTTTGTCCGAGTACTGAACAAAATTGATGTGACCTAATGTAAGCAATATTTTGGATTCCAACTTTTTAAATTTTATTTTCTTCTTCAAATATAACAATGGTGCATTTCAAAACTTCTACAGTGAGTTTGTAATGTATTTCCAATAAAAATAAAAAAGTACTACTTCAAATTTGGAAAAAAAAATAATAAATTTCCTTCAATTCTGATTTGCAAACTTTATAAGTTGTAATTAAGATCTTGATCGGTTATACTTTATAATTACATATAAATTATTTATACTTCCTCATATTTTATCAATTTTTCATTGCTTTAATTTTGTACGACCCTGTATATCGATGTTTCTTTCGTTTTTTTTTCTTCAAAATCGTAAACTATTACTCTAACTACGCTCTGCATACATCGCTCATTTTTTATGTAAAAATATCTTCAAAATAAACTACGAAATTATATCTAATAACACCGGACAATTTCGTATGCCTTTAAAATTGTACCACCCTGTGTAAACCACTAATTTTCATAGAAATTACTCCGTCCATTTGGCATTATTATTAATACCCCGCAGAGTATTAAACACATTGTACATGCGGATACATTTAAAGAGATATATCCAATTACATGTAGGCTTGATTAAGAGGTTATGTCGCGGCAGAACAGAAATTAGTTTGGGCGGTTTTAAGTTTCCCCTGACAATAAACTGAAACACCATGGCGACTTCATAATTAGTGTGATGTATTATTGGGCGGCAAATTAGATGAACATTTAATTTGAATATTAATCACGAAGTATAATTTTAATATAAAATATAATAATTTTTTTTTAAAGTATGCGGATATAATAAAACACAATTGTTAATAAAAGAAAGGGGTATTTATATATAATAACATTAAAATTAATAACATTAAACTAAAAATATACGTACACAATATAAAAACAAATGTTTTTGTAATTGTGATAAGAAAGGAATATTCTCATGGTTTCCTGAGAAACAACGAACCTCCTATTTCTATTTTCTAGATAATAAACGAATCTCAGAAAAAACAAAAATGAATATACACTACCGGTCATATTTATTTGCCCACCCCAATTTTATGTGTTTCCTGAAGTACGGATTACCTTTCGAAAAATCTGTATTATAATTATTCGACAATATTATTAGGGGAAGTAATTCCATATGAATTTCTACGAAAATCTTAAATTGTTTATGATATATCGTAAAGGTGTCATAAATTGGAAAAATACCATAAATATTATATAGGCTAATCCCTACAGTATTAACAGTTTTACCTGCATTTCTGAAAGGTATTACCAATATTGTGTTATTGTACTAACTAATTACAATATTAGGATGTGTTATTCAAAAAGGAAAATAAATTTTATGTCAGTCATCGTTCATCTTTTGTTGCGTAAACTGTGAAATAGAGTTATTGTGAATATTTTAATGCAATGCCGAAGACGAAGGAATTATCTGTTGAAGTGCGTGCTATTATAATTGCTGATCATCGTACGGGTAAAAGTAATCGCGAAATTGCAAAAGAATTACGATTAAATCGCAGAACCGTTGATTATAACGTTAAAAAATTGGAAGAAAGTGGTACATTTTCCAACAAGAGAAGATCTGGACGACGCAAAGCGACGACATCTGCAGATGACCGGCATCTAATACGGATAAGTAGACGCGATAGACGAAAAACAGCACCAGAAATTGATGCTGAAATGAATAGAGCGCGTGCTAAACCAATTAGTGTGTCCACGGTACAGAGAAGGTTAAGGCAAGCGGGTTTATACGGAAGAATTGCTCTGCGAAAACCACTACTACGAAAGCAAAACAAGATAAAACGACTAAATTGGGCTAAAGAACATAAGAATTGGACGAGTGATCAGTGAAATAATGTGTTGTGGACAGACGAATAGAAGTTTGAACTTTTCGGTAGTAAAAGGCGAATATTCGTAAGATCCGCAGGAGAAAGAGTACTGCCAGAATGTATTGCGCCTACCGGAAAACATGGAGGAGGTTCAGTAATGATTTGGGGGTGTTTTGATGGAAGATCTGTAGGTGATCTCGTCAAAATCGAGGGAATCCTAAGAAAAGAAGGTTACAAGGAAATTTTAGAAAATAACGCTGTTCCTTCAGAACTAAGGATTTTTTGCGAAAACTTTGTGTTTTAACAGGACAACGATCCGAAACACACTTCTAGATTGTGTGGCGATTACTTGCGTCAACTTGATGAGCAGGAGCAAATCTCTATAATGGTATGGCCAGCTCAAAGTCCTGATCTGAACCCAATAGAGCTTCTTTGGGAAGAATTGGACCGGAAGGTTCGAGAACGTGCTCTATCATCCATCACTGTACTGTGGGAACAACTTCAAGGAGCCTAGGCACAAATTACAGAAGATACACTGCAAAAATTAATTGAAAGGATGCCGCGGTTATGTGCCGCAATTATCAAAAATAAAGGTGGGCACATTGATGAGAGCAAAATTTAATAATAATTAATGATAAAGTTTTTATATAAGAAAAATGTAACTATTTTATATTTATTTTACACTATTGTATTGGTACAATAAGTAAATTTTCAGTACACATTTGATAGTTTAATAATTTTGGCTAAAACTGAGGGTGGGCAAATAAATATGACCGGTAGTGTATATATATATATATATATATATATATATATATATATATATATATATAAAACGATATATACCCCATGCTATCTGCTTCTGTTCAGTGCAATAGTTCAGCCCTGAAGATGTCCCATACAAATAGGTACAAAACGTCGGCAGATATACCAATGACGCGGTTCCAGCCCGGAAATCCAGAAGCAGATAGCATGGACCACGACCGCGGAAGTCTACGTACCAAATATATACCCCTACAATAATATACGGTTGTGAGAACTGGATACTAACAGAGAGGCAAAAAAGCAGATTACAAGCAGCCGAAATGAGGTACATCAGAAGAGTAAAGAACATTACAAGGAGAGAGAATAAGAAATATGGAGATAAGAAATAAATTGAATGTAAAACCATTGATAGAATTAATAGAAGAAAAGAAATTGGGATGGTATGGACATCTGGTTAGAATGGGGAACGATAGACAAACAAAAAAAGGTATGGGAAGCAAAAGAAACGGGGAAATACATAAGAGGAAGGCCGTGCAAGACCTGGAATGAGGATATTGGGGGAGATGCTGAAGAGGAGAGGTAAAGCATGGCAAGAGGCTCAGAGTTTGGCCAGGGACAGGAAACAATGGAGGGAATTTGTGAGAAAATAAACAAAATGCACACCTCGACACCGCAAGGCAGCGGAGGAAGGATTATGATGATGTTTTGTAATTGAATCAATCAATCTTTGCGCATACTTTGGGAGCCCCTGCTATAGAGTATTGTCCCCATAAACTTTAGGCCACTCTTTAAAAAATGGACGCGCAGCGTTTCCATTCACCGAAATAAAATATGGCGAAAATGCGAAATTCGTTCTTCCATATTCAACTTTTTATAAAAATTCACTCAACCGAATTACGTAATTTTTTTTTTAAAATAAAGTTCGAACTATTAGCTGTCAGATGGCATAGCATACAGATAGAAAAATGAATCTAGCTAGGATTTAAGCATTTACATAAAATGAATCTATAATTCATAATACTGTCTATTTTATGAAAAGAGTAAACTCAGCTAGCTGAAAGAAACAGATCCGTACCATATTGCCTGCTGCGTGCTTAAAATTTATTTTACTTATATAGAATTATAGGTTAGCAATAATAAATTTTAAGAATATGACAGTTGACAGAAGAGAGAGAAATATTTCCAACAGATCTCGTATACAAACACATGTGAATAATATTCTTCGACATAAACTAATTGTTAGTACAACGAGAATAAAAATTCGGTTATATTTTGCAATTAAATTATTTATATTTTAATAATTTTCAAAATGACAGAAACAATAAAAAATCTAACTTTAAATTTAAAAGGAACGAAGTTTGTACTTAATGCTATTATTATATAAAAAAATATTACTAAAATATTATTTCACTAGCTGAACTGTGCTTGAGGAATGTTGTGTCGCAAAGATCTGATATAATTTTCCCAAAACATGAACGTCCAACTTGAGAAACAATCTAATCCATATTTATTTATTACCCACATGGAAAATATAAAACAAAATATCAATACGTACACATTAGTTATGCACCGAGAAAAATTTAAATCAATAACTTTAAAACAACGTGCGCATTTTAAGATATTGTGCCGACATCACCATCTAGTGGTGGAATAACTGAATTATTAAGGTAAATAATTTGCGGTGAAATTCAACCTTAATCTTTACATTTCCTCCATTAATTCGAATCTGCCAATCTAAAACACATTTATGCAGTCGTTGGAAAATAAATCAGAACTGCTTTGGAAAGTTTGACAAATCCAATCTAAATAATGTAATTGTAAATATACAATCACATGAGTGATATTATTACCCCTTTTGTAAAAGTTATTATTTAGTATTACGCGATATGGTTGACATGATTTATAATAAATATTTTTAAGGGATTACTTCAAGCATTTACACATATGAGTATACAGTATTGGTTCTGTATTGCAACTAGATCTCTTTTCATCAAATCAGCATAGATTTATGCTACTTACATCTATTATAGTATCCTTCTGAAGCTATTAAAGATCACGGTGAGGTAGATCTGATTTACATAAACCTTTCCTAGGACTTTGAAACCATTACCTCACTCTTACAGATTTTGTAGTTTATCCTAACTTTCTTCTATCAGTCATATCCAGCGGATATATCTTATTATGTATATTTCAATGGGTTTAGCTCCCATGAATTTGTAGTAGGCTCTAGTGTATATCAAGTGTGAAAGTTGGGACCACTTCTATTTGCTCTGTTCATGGACGATTACCTTCCCTTTCATATGAAACGCTGGCATAAGTTAGTAATATCATTAAGTTGTTTTGTCTGATAAATATCGATGATATGGTGGAGTGATGTGACATGTTTGTTTGTTTACATCTGTAAAATACAACCAGTTTTGGCTTCATACAAAATAAAAGGCATTACAATTGTTCAAAACTGTGGAATTACCAGATGTACCAGAAAGTCGTTACCCGTTTTTCTAACAGATGTCGCCAGGCTTAAGTATGCAATGCATAATTTAACACATATGTCATTTTATTCTAACCTCGAACATTTTAAAGACACAGGTTACCTACACAGCTGCAACTGAGCACAGTTGTTCCAAAGGAATGCCGGGACACGACGGAAGCACTCATTGCGGAGCACGCACCACCTATTGGTGTACACACCAAAACAGCCATTACTTAAAAAACGCCTCGTAAATATCGAATTGAACAATTTTTAATAATTAATACTTTTTGAATTTATTTCTTCTTAATTTTCTATAGTTTATATTCAGAGTTAAATTAAAAATAAAAGCAATAACATAAAATTCTCAGTATGTCCAAAGACTATCAAGTGAGCATTCGAAAATGTACATATAATAAAAATAAAATGAACATACATATAACTGAAATATGCCCTGCATCACAATATAGAGTCTGGAACTTATATTCTGCCGAATACAATGAACCTAAACCAGAGATAACAAAAACGCTTCAAAAAAATATTTATTATCATTTGCCAATTAAATGAAAATAATACCCTATATATGATTATACATAACAACACTACGTGAAATAAATCACATTCTATCAAAAATTACTTAAACGTTGTAAATTTGTGGTTACTGATTCTCCCGGGAATTCCCTAGACTCTAAATTTTGTTGAAAAGATACGGAATTTGTTTAAAAAATGTATTCTCTAAGAAAAATGGCCAAAAGAATTTAATAGTAGTAAAAAAAATTGGGAAAGCGATGAGAAAATAAAAATGTAAATAAATAAAAAGTAGATAGTTGTGATTAAATGAAAAAGTTTTTTATGCCGAATTATAAATAATACGAAAATGTATTAAAAATAACCCCTTCGCCGCCATGGAAGTTTTTAATCTGAATATATCTTTCGACGATTAAGACAGCGTCAGAGGCAGAAAAATAGTAACACTTAGAATCCCATCGTATAGTTTACACAAATTTTTCCACTACTGATGGCAACTTAGTTATTGTACACGTATTCAGATTTAAAAGCTCCATAGGAGTAAAAGAGCTGTTTTTAATAAATTTTTATAAAATTACGCAAAGTCTTCAATTTAATTAAATATATTAGGTGCGCAACTAAGTTCTCGCGGTTTTTCAAGAGATGGCTTCAGTAGTAAGCGCTGGTCGATTGTGACATAACCAAAACGTCATGAACCAAGCTTAGACATATGGTAAACAAACCGCTTTGACACATTAGTGATTTTGTTTTTGCGTCATATACTTTTGGTTGTGTAAAAATGTCTGATTTTGTGCCAAATAATCGTCATTTGCGGGAAGTGTTGCTTTTCATCTTTCATTCGAAGAAAACGCGGCTGAAGCGCATCGAGATCTCCAAAAAGTTTACGGAAATGCTGCTCTAAGTAAAACAAAGTGCCGTGATTGGTTCCGTCGCTTCAAAGACGATGATTTCGATATTGACGACCGTTCGCATGAAGAAAGACCAAAAACCTTCGAAGACACTGAATTGGAGGTATTGCTCGATGAGGTGGCGTGCCAAACGAAAAAAGAGCTTGCTTCAGCATTTGGAGTTACCCACCAAGCCATTTCCCAGCGATTGCATGCGCTGAGAATGATTCAAAAACAAGGAACTTGGGTTCCTTATGATTTGAAGCCAAGAGACGTTAAACGTCGTTTTTCGCCTGTGAACAACTGCTCCAGCGGCAAAAAAGGAAGGGTTTTCTTCATCACATCGTTACAGGTGATGAAAAATGGATTCATTACAGCAACCCAAAGAGAACAAAATCATAGGGACTGCCCGGTCATGCTTCTGCGTCGTCGGTTCGGCCGAACATTCACGCTGCGAAGGTTTTGCTGTGTATTTGGTGGGACCAGGGCGTTGTTATTTATTATGAGCTGTTGAAACCGAACGAAACCATCATTGGGCAACGGTATCGAACTCAATTGATGCGATTGAGCCGAGCACTGCGCGAAAAGCGGCCACAATAGGAACAGAGGCACGAAAAAGTGATTCTATAGCATGACAACGCTCGGCCTCACGTTGCCAAACCTGTTAAAACTTACTTAGAAACGCTCAAATGGGAGGTCCTACCCCACCCGCCATATTCCCCAGATATTGCGCCGTCCGATTATTACTTATTCCGTTCGATGGCACATGGTCTGGCTAATCGGCAGTTCCGCTCATATGAAGACATCTCAAAATGGCTTGATTCGTGGATAGCCTCAAAAGACAAACACTTCTACCGTGACGGTATTCGAGCTCTGCCAGAAAGATGGGAAAAAGTTGTCGCTAGCGATGGGCAACATTTTGAATGATTCATTTGTAAACATTTTTTCATAATAAAGTTGCATTTTCATCAAAAAAACAGCGAGAACTTAGTTGCGCACCTAATAAATAACATGCCTAGTAAATATTTCATTTGCTTTATATGACTGATTTATCTAAATATAAAATCTTTCAAAATATAAATTGTATTTTATTGTAAAATATGGATCAGGAAGAAAATGATGTTTATTAAAAGATTGTATTTTATTTTAAAAAGTGATAGCAAAAAAAAAGTTGCCAATACAACAATACAGTGTTGTCAAATTAATACCTATTTAAAAATTCAAATATTTAAACAACATTTCATAATAAAATTTCAGATTTAAAACTATGAAAAAAATAGTGGTATAAAAAAATCCCTCACTTTAGAGACATTCTATATAATATATTAATTTTAATATCTACGTCACTTATTTAATTAAAAAGAAAATCTAATAATTAACGGTTAACATTTTAAAAAAAGTAATGACTCAACTTCTGTGAATTAGTAAATTTATATAATTTACGAATTATTTATGATTTTTAGAATATGGGTAATTTGCAAATAAGCACATACATACATACATACATACATATATATATATATATATATATATATATAGACAGAGAGACAGAGGGAGAGTTTCAAAAAATAATTGCAATTACAACAATGGACGATTTTACATATAAGGTAAAGTCTTAATAAAATGTTCTTAGTTAATGAGATACTGAATGTTTGATAACAAGGATTCTTTCTTAGAATCTCAAATATTCTAACATTAAAAGCATTAATTCAGTATCCTAGTTTATTCAAGTGCTCAACCTTGAACATAAAATATACACATATCATATCTAATATGTAATACCATTTTCTCTATACCTGCAATTAACTTGCACCAATACGTTGCTTCGAAATATGTTTTGTGTAAGTTTATAACTTACAATTAGTTGGGGTACAAGCAAGAAAATAGCCCACAACAACGTCAAACTAAAAATAAAAGAAGCAAAGGACGAACTGCTTAAAATAATTCAAAAACGGATATCCATCGAAGAAGCTAAGAATGTCGGACGAAGAATTAATAAAAATTGTGAACGAAATGAAAATAAAAAAATAAAATAGAAGCACTTGGGAAAACGTGGAATCAAAAAATAAAAACAGAAGACAGAAGTAATAAGATAGCAGTAAATAGAAAGAAATGAGAAATGCAGAATTAAGTAGGAAATTTCAAAAGTATTGTATATTTCGAATAGCTTTCAGTGTTATACTGCTAGTCCAATAAGATTTCGAAAGAATCGTGTTGTCTGAATTACTTCCAGGGGTATTCTAGACTACCAGTCCAATAAGATTTCAAAAAAATTGTGTATTTTGAATTACTTCCAAGGGAATACCGGCAATCCAATAAATTTTCAAAGGAATTGTGTTTGAATTACTTCCAGGGACTGCCAGTCCGATAGGATTTCAAAGGAATTATGTATTTTGAATTACTTCCAGGGGTATGCTGCCAGTTCAATAAGATTTCAAAGGAATTATGTAGTTTCAATTATTTTGAGAGGTATACTGCCAGTACGATAAGATTTCAAAAGATTTATGTCTTTTGAATTATTTTCAAAGGTATACTGCCAGTCCAATATTTCAAACGAATTGTATATTTTAAATTTCTTCCAGGGATATACTGCGAGTCCAATAAGATTTCAAAGGAATTATATATTTGCAATTACTTCCAGAGGTATACTGCCAGTCCAATAAGAATTGTGTATTTTCAATTACTTGCAGAAACTGCAAGTCCGATAGGATTTCAAATGGATTGTGTATTTTGAATTACTTCCGGAAACTGACAATCCAATGGGATTTCAAAGGAATCACGTATTTTGAATTACTTGTGTGTTATATTGCTATTCCAATAACATTTAAAAGGAATTGTGTATTTTTATTTTTTCCAATGAATCAAACGATTAATTTAAACATCGTTCTCAATTGATAATAAATAATATAATTAAATATACACCTCCATAACCAACAAATTGCAAAAAACAGTGCACAATATTAGACCACAAGATTGATCACTCACCAAACATATTTTACAGCTTAATTGGTATGTAATAACACACCCACCAAATCTGGCACCATAAGGCTACCATCTGTTTCGGTCTTTGTGAAACACCTTGAATAATGAAAGCATTATATTGTTGATAAAGATATAATTTCGTTCTTAGATCTGTTTTACTTTTAAAGATCAAAATTTTTTGAGTGTCAAATTGCCTTATAATGAAGATAGTAATCGAACGAATTAAATTATATAATGTTTAATAAAATATTTATTTCCCATAAAAGGATTGCCTCAATTACAGAGAATAAAAACATGTACACTCCGCGCAACATGAATAGGACCACCCGACTTGTTGCAAGCTTTCGGTGGTTTGAAAAACAATTCATTTACTAAAAATACAATGCAAGTTTGTAATGGTATGATATGGCAAATAATACGCATTGTTGCGCAATAGTGCCTAACGTTATGCATTGGGCGACGTAAGTACCACATACATATAAAATGCACCGCGCCGGTTGGATACGACCAGTATTTAATAGTTAGCTACCGGATGAGTGTCGAGTTACAACGTGTATCCGGATAAACAAGCATCTGTAATTAAGGGTATTGTGCAACGATGGGACGACAGAAGTGCTTAAGTATGGAAGAAATTGGAAAAATTAAAGCGTTCCATCAAGAAGGGTATTCCTCAAGGGCTACTGCAAAGAAAATAAGTCGATCACACCAGGTTGTGAACAATTTTATTAGGGATCCCGAGAATTATGGAAAACGTTTTAAAGGGCGAACAACATCCGTTACAACTAAGAGAGAACGTCGAGCCATATTACGCGAAGCATCGAATTCGGCATTAACGGCAAGACAAATCGCGAATAACGTTGGAACGAATGCCTCGGTAAGAACTGTACAGAAGTTACTGAAGACCTGTCCGTATTTAAAACGTTTGAAAATTAAACGACGGCCTCCTTTAAGGGAATTTCAGCGCACTGCACGTCTTCAGTTTGCTCAAGCAAAAATGGGGTGGACAAGAGAATGGCAAACTGTTATTTTCAGTGATGAGAAGAAGTTTAATTTAGATGGCCCGGATGGGTTTTCTTATTATTTCCACGATTTACGTAAAGATGAAGTGATTCAGTCACGAAGGCGAGCCGATGTTGGTTCAGTCATGGTATGGGGAGCTGTTTCCTATAACGGACCTGTTGATTTAGTAATAGTGAAGGGCAGACAGAATTCGGAAAAGTACGTCCAGCTGCTGCAACAGGTGAAAGACAAATTTTCCAACGTTATGGCAGGTGGTCCATTTATTTTCCAACAGGATAATGCCAGTATTCACACCGCGCGCATTGTTCGACGCTGGTTTCAAGAACAAGGCATGGAGGTTCTCGATTGGCCATCGCTCTCCCCGACCTGAACATCATAGAAAATGTTTGGGGATGGTTGTCGCGTTAATTGTACTCCAATGCTACCCAATTCAGTTGCGTTGACGAACTAGAGCAGGCGCTGAAACGAAGTTCTTCGGAACTTCCCGTTGACTACTTGAGAACCCTGTATAATTCCATTCCATCCCGACTATTTGAGGTTATAAGAAATAATGGCAAAAGTACTCATTATTGAACAATAAAGTATTTTGTTATTGCAAACGAATCTTTTATTTTGTAGATTGGTCGTATTCAAGTGGCGTTTAATTACTCTACTTATTGTCATTAGTAACGTACATTTGCACTGACTTTTACAAAAATTATATTTGGTACCTACATACATCTTTTTATCAACCCTCTTATTTTCGAAAATAACAATTCCAGCGCGCTACCATGTTTATACCAACTACAAATGTCATATATGCAGTTGGTCCTATTCATGTTGCGCGGAGTGTATGTACCTTTAGTATTTAGCTTTTCACTTGGCCTATATATTTTTAAACGATATAAAACGAACTAATAATTACATATAGAAATACTCATAAAAGATATACTTAAAATTCAGTAACAATATTAATAATACCCAAAAAATATTTTGCATAATTCAAATATATTAAATATATAACGTACATTCATAAAACTAAATAAAAATGTAAATGCACAGTTACTTTTTACATCACCTGTGCTGCACTGCACAATCACAAAAAACACGCAAGGTAAATCCAATACGATTCATAAAATCGTAAGATCAGATAACAGGTTTCAAGGTTTGCCTGCCTCATTTTAAATGCACTATTAGCGCGGATTTACACACCAAAATATTGCGAATGATTGCTATCGCAACATTGAAATATTTCATTGCATAAAGCCAATGTTATCTTTAATTGATGAATTGCAGAATAGCTGTACAGTTAGGTTTAAAAGTGAAAGTTTATTTTGTTAAAAAAAAAACCCATTCATAAAATCAAGAGCGCGCGTATGACAGTCAGGTTTTCATTTTATTCACATGACAGAAAACGTAAACCATTTTGTACGAATATATGCGTTAGTGTTTAGCATATTATTTTAAAACCCGAAAGTTAAATTAATATTAAAACGAAAATTAATAAACATATTAAAAGAGAGTAGAATACGGTTTCCAAGGCAACGTTTCTAAGGGCGAGTATGTAGTAAATAGTGGGGGTTAAGTTATGGATCGAAAAACGGGGGGTCATCGGTATTTCATACATTTTCTCCTTAGTGTCGAAATATACTTGCTATGTGGTATATTGTCCATTAGGACGGCAGGGAAATCGTAAATATAAACACGAACAGTTCTTCAATGAATCGATTGAGCTTGGACTAGCAGGAAAAGCAGGCAATGATGCAAAATGTCACTTACCTGTGGTAGATTCGCTGCAATTTGCCTCTGTAGTGCATCACGTTCCTTTTCTACTTCAGTAAGCTTCAATTCTGTATCGCCGAGCCTATCCTGGGTCTCTCTAAGACTGTCCATTAATTTATCCCTTTCGTCCAACATGGAAACCATAAGTTGTTCAAAATTCGCATCTTCGCTAGAAAATTGCGAACTCCTCTGACTGATACTGTCTTCAGATATAGTCGGCATAACATCGCACATCATATTCCACATGTTTGCTAATTATATTTAAACTATTTACAGCACTAAAAACGGAACGAACTATACAATTTACACAAGTGAATCTAACCCTGTATACATATATATAAGCCAAGTTTGTCATTAACTAACTGGTTGCCTCGACCGACACGATAAATGAGACAGTTTGTCCATATTATGTACAATTCCACTTATAATTAATAACATTATAGTCCTATATCTATAATGACACACCTTCTAAGACTAAACCACACAATGTAATCTACACAAACTTCTCTCCTTACAGCCATTTTGAAACCGATGTCAAATGAGCAGCAGTGCTGATAAAACAGGGATTTAACTCGCTCGCACATTGACCGACAAACTTTTATGCCTAATCAATATTACACGGATAGAATATTTATATTATTATATTTAATTACTTTTACAAAATAACCATTAATTATAAGTACGGAAATTTAGGTGATAGCGGGAATACAGTTTTCAAATTCATTACTTCGCGTCCGTCTAATCTAAATAAATTAAGACCAACGTTCAGCCGATTATTAGGAAACAAGTTTATATACAAATTAAATAATACATTTTCACGCTTTTTATTATTGCAGCAATTTAGAATTATTTTGCAATCGCTCACAAAAAGAGAGCATACTAAAACTATTTATTTCAATATTACCGTCACTCGATTGTAATATTAAAACTTAATTTTTAATTGTAATCAAACTTTCCTTTCTATCGCGTTTAATATAAAAGAAATTAGTTTTAGTAATAACTAAGCGCGCATTATAGCTTATATTTTTCTACAGGGTTCAAAATTTATTTCGAGAGATGAAAATTTTGACGAGATTTGTTCATTTACTTCAGCAATTTGTTTTCTTTAAATTGATTATATACGAACAATGTTCGTCAAATACAGAAACGTGATAAAAATATTCTATATTCGCGTTTATTATTCGACTGTTTTATCATATATCATATATTGAATACGAAGCTTGCTCGTCATCGATAACTAGTTATAAAATTTTAAAAAAGATATTTATAGTTATCATTAACATCAGAAAATAAATGAGAATATATTTGCAATATACAGCGTCTGTAATTGATGGAGCGTAACAAATTTCATGTTACATGAATTGCATGTGTTAACACTCTCTAAAATCGTAAAGTTATTTGTGTATTGATGGATATAATGTGTATATATCTAAACATCATACGTTAAGTGTATCTACTTCCAAGAAGTTGTAAATAATTAAAATTTTAGATGTGTTTTATTAAAACTACGTACATCTACTACACATGCTGTCTCAACACTCGTAATTAAAAGTTTTGTGAAGCTGAGCGGAACATTTTACTGGTTGTTTATTTTCAATACAAATATTATTGTCTATTCAATACTATCTTTGGAATCGTTTGATAAACTAGCGGTCCTAATTTTATTCGTCAAAATTTCTTTAAACCTTATGTAATAAAATATTTAAGACACAATTTTATGTCAGAATCCGATTTATTTCTACCTAACAATATACAGTTTTATTAGTTGAAACTTTCAAGAAAGTTTTAATTCGATTTTTTAGTTACCAAAATCTAATAAGTTACAATACTTCCCAAACCATTAGAATGTAATGAAATAGAACGTACTTAACAATGCAGTATTATCGCAAATTCGTCTCTGTTTTAGATGTATACGTAATCAAATATTACTTTTTGCTATACATTGTATTATAGAATGTTCGAATGTATTCTATACTCAACCTAGTAGTGATAAGAAAAAATAGTCTATCATGGCTCCTGTACGGTTTAAGTTATGGTTTAAAAATTTAGACAATAAAAATATGTTTCACATAAAGTACGATAAGTGTAAACTTTGACGAAAAATAAAAAAACCCTTAGAAAATGTCCAAAACAAAAAAAGGGAAAAAATCAAAGAAAAATCTTGGAGGTTATTACATATGTATTAACTTTGACTCGTAAATACACATTGACTTTTTCTTTTAGACATAACTTTGAACGACTTTGCAAATTCTACAGTATGTAAAAACCGACCGAAAAAATCTTCTAGTAATGTAACACATGTACTCAAAAAATTGGAAGAAGAAAAGCAATGGGATGAAAAATTGGATGAATTCGAAGGCGAATTTGTAGAAACGAAAGATGAAGAAGGTGAAGTAACATACGTATTACAAAAACCGGATGTGAAGAAACGTAAATCACGAAATATATCAAAACCTGGCAAAGAAAAAGAGAAAGAATCAGGTAATGAATACCCGATGGATATTTGGTTTTTAATATCAGAATACATCAGACCAGAAGATGTGGGACGATTCGCCGGTATTTGTAGGACTTCATTTGCAGTAACTAACACGGCCAAATTTTGGTTTAATTTATATAAACGTTATTATAAAAGTGTTCCTAGCTTACCTGAACGTTTACAACCTGAATGTATGCTTAGGATGTATGGCATTAAAACATCAGTTATTCGTTCATTATACTACATGTATTTACCATTTGTCGAAAAATTAAAAAGCACAATGACATTTGAAAAACATCCAGATTGTTTAAACAAACATCAGTGCTTGTTGATGTGGTGCCACAAACAAAACTATTATTGGTATTATTGCTTTAAACTTAAAAAAAATAATGTACAAGCATTACCACGTAATTCTAGTTTAAGGAAGCCTGATCTAATTGAAATGCTAGAGGATGTGTCTGCAAATTCAGAGGAAAATTGCCGGATTTTAGAAGTAACGTGTAAATTTTTTACAGCCATTCCGATAATACAAGGACTAACCCTTAACTCTGTTATTATGACTTTATCACCTACATTCCGCCACCATAAATTGCAAATGGTTTTTGGTTCCGGAGCCACTTATGTTACACAAAGACCAATTGGTAGTAGTGTTTCGACTGTAGTACTGGATGGTGTGATAAATATAAAAATTCTAGACTGGTGGCATCCTTTATATCCACATAATAATAATATAATGGAGCTGTTATCAAAAAATGACTAATTTTGATCAAACTTTATTGATTGTGAACTTTAATATATATTTTATTTCTTCTCTATTATTCTGAAATAAAAAAATATTTATTCAAATCAGTGTGTAATTTAATATTCTATAATTGGCAAAGATGTACAACTATTGCATTATATTACAAAGGTAGTTTAATTATAATATATAGTGCGATTACACATTACTATCCGTTTACATCAAGGAATAAATATACCTGCATCTCTAACTCTGAATGATTAATTTATTTTTTTAATGACTATTATTGTTAAAACAATTAGAATTCGCAATAACAAAATCTAAAAATATTAAAAATTAACTAAACACACGCAAATAGCAAAATTTTAACAAATAGAGCTTTTCGTAATGTTAAATGTTTATATTTTTAAACGATTGCTTATACTATTACTATAAAATTTCTAGAAAAAAGATAATTTCATAGAAAATTATGCTACATGTCATATATGCGTGTGTATTAAGTTGCATAAAAACAGGAACTATAACAGAAATTCATAAGAATGTACCATTAAACTTAACCCAGCTTTGTAAGCTAATTATCATTAAATCGTCTACCAATTCTTCAATACCTACACACATTATTTAACAATAAGCACTTTCGCTGGATCCGTACTCTAAGGGGAAACTTTTAAATTACCTTTTTTGACCACTTTTTCTTGGACTATCTTACTCCAGTTATAATATTCACAAATCTGGTAGCCCTACATTTTAGTTAATTTCCTGCTTAAGAACTAGCATAATTTTATGTTTCTAATCTCATTTATTAATGAAAAAAAATTTTAAAGTCTCGTCATTCATACATTCTAACTTCAAATTGTTTTCAGCCTCACAAGAACGTTACCAAGTTAATTACAAAATGACTTTTATATCACAAAAGAAATTTAAACAATTAGAAGCTTCTTAAAATAGTAAAATGGAACAGCGCCTTACTGTTTTACGAACATACTGATAAAGATAGCCCATCTTATGTAATTTTGTTCGAGCGATTATCTTAAGTTGAATGATATTCTACCAAGTTATCGTTAGATGTAGATATGCTAGCATTGTATGTTAATTTACCTTTACTATATCATATCAATTTCAATATGTAGGTAACTACTTAGTCCTTTTATGTCCAAAAGAATAATCGAGAATTAAAATCATTATAACCCTATTTCTACCAGTAAGTAATTTCTAGTAAATAACCATTTTTCGTGTCCTTTTCGCCTGTATTTAATACCATAAAACGCAAATGCGATGCAAATATTCCCGACCTTTGTACATCTAATTTATTTTAAAGAACACGTGAATGGTATAATATGACGTGAGTAAACACAAAAATACTTTTCAAGTTTATTTGCATATGTTTTCACGTCTACCGAGTCAATTCGATAAGTGCACAGTTTTAAATTTCACATCTTATGTAAATACGAATCGACTTGAGTAGTTTAGTAATAAAGTCAAAAATGGTAACATATTTTAAGCATGTTCTTCTAATTATATTATTGATATAAATTCCAGGTACACAGAACTGTTTTTCTAACCTCAACCTTTTTTAAAAACCACTTTAAAGCAAGACATTTAAATATTTTTCGTGCGATGTCAACAGCACAAGACGACGTCATATTCGAAACAAAAAATAATGTAGGAATTATCACATTGAACAGGCCGAAAGCTTTAAATTCTTTAAACTTATCGATGGTAGAAAAGTTATTGCCTACGCTAAAAGAATGGCAGACTCAAAAATCTTTTATAATAATAAAGGGCTCTGGGGAAAAGGCATTTTGTGCTGGAGGTGACGTCAAGGCTATTGCAGAAGCAGCATTTAAAGGGGAAAGGCTCGGTCATAATTTCTTTAAAAAGGAATACACAACCAACGGATTAATTGGGAGATATCCAATTCCATATGTAGCATTAATTGATGGGATCGTTATGGGTGGTGGGGTCGGACTTTCTGTCCATGGTCATTATAGAATTTGCACAGAAAAAACATTATTTGCCATGCCCGAAACAGCAATAGGTTTATTTCCAGATGTGGGTGGATCTTACGTTTTACCTCGATTACAAGGAAAACTCGGAATCTATTTGGCTTTAACTGGAGAACGTTTAATAGGATCTGATGTACAAAAAGCTGGAATTGCCACTCATTATATTGAGAGGAAGAATTTAAAAAATTTAGAAGAGGAACTATTAAAATGTAAAGATCATGATAGTATTAAAGAAACTTTAAGTAAAATGTGTATAAATGATAATAAAGAATTCTCTTTAAAGAAAAATCTAGATAAAATAAATAAGTGTTTTGCCGGAAGTACAATGGAAGAAATACTATCTTTACTTAAACAAGACGGAACAGATTTTGGCACAAACACAATAAAAACATTGAGTAAAATGTCTCCGACAAGTATGAAAGTTTCATTGAAGTTATTGCAAAATGGATCGAATATGAATCTGGAGCAGTGTCTTCAAACAGAATATAGGGTAGCAGTTGCGTGCTTATCTAACCATGATTTTCCAGAAGGTAAATATATAGCAGTGAGAATCTAATGAAAGCTGGCAAGTTATGGGATTATATATAGAAAACTTAATTTTCTTTTGATTTAATAATGGGCGATCACTTGCTAGATTTCATTGTTTTTTTTTTATAAGCTTTTCCCTTTTAATGAAATATTACATCAAAAGTACGTCTCAGTAATATAAAATGTATATTATTAAATATTTGACGACAATCGGTCAGACTTCCTAAATTAATAATTTTACAAATTACATCAAAAGTACGTCTCAATATCCATGTTTATTTTTTAATTGAAATTTTTTATTAAAAAAGAAGTAGATTGAAGAAATACACAGTCTCATTTTAACAAAGGACTTTTCGTCATTAAATAACTTATTATCTATTCACCAAACAGGTCTTTCTTTTAAATATTTTACTTGTTATTATGTATATTACATATTTCTGTATGCATTACATCACAAAAAACTAATTCCTTGTTTTACAAAAAATTGAGACAATATATGCGAGGGTCAGTACCCTATTTTCTATTATCTATCAGTGGATTTTGCGTACTAAGATTATTTTACTATTTTTTAGACAGTCTTTGAAACAAGTGGTTAAATATAAAAGTTGACATCATTAAACTTAATAAATGATAGAAAAACAGAGAGACAAGAAACACTTGTGAAATTTTGCTCTGCACCTGATTGATCTTCGATTCAAAGAATATAACATAACTTAGAAAAACTGTTATGTTTGTAATATTTGAATCGATGTATTTTAACTATTTACTACAAGTTTTTGATACTTAACACCTAAATTTACTTTTTTTTGCTTTATTGAAAGCAAATTCAAATCCTTTTTAATTGCCGCACTAAGAAGTACATACTGTGGAGCATCAACTATAATCTTAATATTTTATTTCGGAACTTTTGTAAAGTATTTGAATTGCTAGCACGTTCAGGTTCACATTTCTTGAATATGGTGTTTATGCCTTTCTTAGTTTAGCAAATGTGATGAAGAGAAATTTATTTTTATTAATCAAATTCTACATTTCAAATCCCACCACCTAATAAAAATTGTTTCAGTTTGACTTTCAATTAGGTATGTACCTAATTGAAAGTCGAACTAAAACAACAGTTCAGCTAGTTGGATACATTGGTAGTATTGGCTTAATACACCATAACTCTTGGGATTGAATCCAATGGTCGCTGTCCAAAAAGGTTTTCATCATTTAAGTGAATGCTAACAGTCAAAGATCTCAAATCGCACCACAGAGGCTAACTCACGACCTGACAATATTTGTAATTGACATTAAGTTGGGAGACATGAAGGCATAAGATCATTATTTTAGTTATTTTCAGATTTGAAGACGTATAAATATCAATTTTTAATCCATTAAATCACATTTAATAGATTTCATGTATACGTTCTTCTTTTTTTTATTGGAAATTTTGAATTTCTTTTAAAAACCCAAACAAATGCAATCAATCTCTAAGGTTGATATATAACCCCTTTCCACATTAACTTTCGTAATTCTGTATACGTATTTCGACAATCGTCAATTCGTCATCATCAGCAGATAATTAAGCAGTGTTGCACCTGGAGAATTACGGCAATAAATATCCGTACGAAACACTGTGTGCATCTTGACTGATGATGACAACTTAGTTGTCGAAATACGTATATAGAATTGCGAAAGTTAATGTGGAAAGGGGTTATATATGAACCTTAGTGATTAAGTTAATCAACCACAGGCTCCATTAAATTCAAATGCAATCAAATTTTTTTTCAAATATAGGAGTTCGAGCCCTGCTCATCGACAAAGATAAGAATCCGAAATGGAAACCGGCCAAGTTAGAAGAAGTCCCAAACACACTCGTAGACAGTTTCTTCACCAAATTACCAGAAAATGAAGAGTTACGTCACAAATTATAATTTGAAAAATTGAAAAAAGAAATTATCTTGCCTTATATTCATTTGATGAAAGGTCAATAAAAGACATCTTTCGTATAAAGCAGTTTTTATTTCAACAAAAAAAAATATATATATATACGAAACAAATAACCAGGCCAATTAGATGATAATATCGAAATATTAGAAACATACGGTAAGAACAATGTTTGTTTTTGTGTTTTCGCTTGTTTGACTCTACCAAATCGAAGAAATACTATACAAACTATCGAATTACTGATTTAAAACTTTATTTACATGGATAAAAGCTATGGGGGGAAAATTAAATTATGAATAATATAATAAATCTATTGAAAAAAAATATATTTTGTATATTTTAAAATCGCATTTTAAGTAATATAAAATGTATATTATTAAATATTTGACGACAATCAGTCAGACTTCCTAAATTAATAATTTTATTACCTTTCCTTTTACTTTAAACCAATTGAAGAAGAGAGACCGAATAGTGTTTAAACATTTCATCATAAACAATTTCCTTATTAAAAGTATCCAAATTTAATTTAAAATTTTCCACGATGTACAGAATACAATGCTCCTTTTCAAATAAATATCGTATAAAATTTATATTACACATTAATCACGGGAGATTAAATGCAATAAGAATTTGTTTGTAACAGGCACATTGTATTTACATTATATAAATACCACAACACCACAGATTCAGTTTTGCTTATGTTTTTTGTTTGTTTTTTTTTTGTTTTAGTTTTATTATAAATGTCCTAGATTTATTTATTTCTTATCTAGCCTACTGGCTAATGAAACAAATTCTTTTTTAAATATTTATCCTTAGTCAATATATTGGGCTAACCAACGGAATCCCTCGCCATATCCCTGTCGTTTTAACACTGAACACATAAATAATTCCAAGGGACGGCCCGGTAGATCTGATCGTGGCACCTTACCCTAAAATAAACGTAGAAATACATTAGACATGTAACGATTGGTGAGTAGCTGCAATAAGGGGCAAATCCGTCATTAGGATAAAAAAGTTAGTCTATAATTAACTCTCAAATAAGTCTTCTCATCTTGGACATTCGCAGCTGTGAATTATTTATGATCCATACATTGCAGGTACTCTAGTGGGATTGAATGTTTAATATAACATAAAATGATTAATCTTATACAAATACGTCATTGCCTACAATGCCTATATTACAATACAACACATCGCATATAGCAGTAAAGTTGGAAATTTATGAAAGGAAATTAGTTTTTGTTCACGCGGCGTAGTTACTAACGAACACACCTAACAACATCTGAAAATAAGCTGCTTGACAAGCGAGTCGCTTATCCATGATTCGCTTAGATAATCACCCACCATACAATTCATTCCTTGCCATCTTGAACGTCAAAAACCTTTGCACAAAAATAATGGTTTGGGACAAATATTTAAAACAAAAAAGACACAGTGGAAGTCATGAAAGTGGTGGCACTGCGAGAAAAAAACGATAACAAGCATAGAATTGAAACAACGATCAATTTAAAAGCTTAAATAAAAATGTTTCTCTACAAAAAAATCATGGAAAATTAAGTGAAAAGAACTGGAGACATATACTTTTTTTAGATAGGTTCCATATCAAAATATTCTTCGTTAAGTAAGTGTTGATTTACGCCACAGATTAAATAAACTATAGCCTAGGGCGCTAGGATTCGGTGTGTATAAAAAATGAAAGAATGAGGGCTCACTTTCATTACTAATGTGGAGCAAACCTCTGGGTTAACAGTAGCGGACAGTCTTGCCGGGAAGGCTGAATAGGTACGATTATAAACTGAATAATGTAATTCTAACGTGGGAAAAGGATTTAAAAATTGTCGCAACTAACAATCGACCTTTGCGAAGCATCTTCGCGTCATCGACATGATGAAAAATATCTGCAATGCCCGCACGTGTTCGCCCCCCATCGATTCCTATCGCTGGTTATCCCGAAGAATTGTTCAATTCATTGCATTGAAGTGTTTGTGTACAATGTAAATCGAAAAAATCAAACGAATATTAGGCGATTTTTAAAAATAAGTACCGTTTTGATATTAAAAAAAACACACACACACGAGGCGATTGTTTTTAACAATTTTATTTTTATAAGAAAGTACCTTAATTTGCATTTCAAGAAGGGAATCGTTTCACGACAATGATAGTCCACACCTACCTCATAGAACTAAAGAGATCTTATCGCGCAATGCGACTGGGAATAATTTTATCGTCCTATGTATAGGCCTGACCTAACGCCCAGTGAATATCATTTGTTACAACATTTAAAGCATCTCGAGCACTACGATGACGATGACGACAACAAAATAGTGTTGCAATGGTTAGATCAGGTCGCAGATTTCTGTGAAGATGGATACAGAAGCTGATCGTAAAATGTGATAAGTACCTTAATATAGGTCGCAATTATTTTGAAAAGTAAGCTAAGCGCCGGCCTAGTTTTCATGTAAAAATAAAAATTTTGAAAAATAGCCTTGTTTTTTTTTCTTATTATCAAAACGGTACTTGAATAGGCGCCTTGTATTTTGTCTACACAACCAAGTATTTTCTTTATTTATTAAAAATGTTCTTAGTTTGCACAAATTTGAAGGACAGGTGAAAAAGTTTCAGCCTAGGTTGGAGCCCAAACAGGCCCTGTTCTTAAGCGAATTGTTTTTGAATAAATTGTCGAAAGATACTTTGCGATAAGAATTTTGTCTTCATTAATGCACTTTGCGTACATAGAAACATGGATGTGACAGCAAAAATTAATCAAAAACAATAGTACATATTTTGAATACCAAGATTGGCCTAGACCACATGTGGGCAACAACCGGCCCGCGATACATTGTATTATTGTATGTTTGATATCTATCGCTAAAAATTATGAACACTACTTTTAAACATTAAAGTTTGGCCCACAACATGTCAAAGGTTGTCCATACCTGGGCTAGACTATCAGACAATATGCAAAAAGTATTACGTTCGTCGATATAAATACATTTCAACTACGCGCCATACAAGCATTTAAATTTGATCGTAAATGTGCTTTCACCGACTGAAACTTGAGATAATACGCAAATCCATTCCCACCCACGGAAGCTAAAACATTAGGCGTCTATTGTATTGGAAATATTTGCAGAATATATTGAAGAAAATAAAAAAAAAGTAAGAAATTTTTAAATCATCAAGAGGGCAAAAGGTCGATAAGTTTCATCCATAAAAACGCCTAATTTCATTTCTGATACTGGATGGAGGAGTGGAACAAGTTCTAACTTAAAAATGCCTATTAATTTCTCTCTGTGAATGTTTAAAACAAACCTTTCCCGTCGTTTGTCCGTATAAGCCATAAACTTGTCGTAACTCGTCTTCGGAAGCTGCTCCGGGAAGATCGATCTTGTTGCCTAAAATTAAAACTGGACAGTTCGATAGAGTCTCGTCCGTCAGAAGAGATTCTAATTCATTCTTGCTTTCTACGAATCTTTCTCTATCATGAGCGTCTACTAAAAATACTATGGCGTCTACGGCGGGAAAATAATCTTTCCACACTCTTCTTGCTGTAAAAGAAAGATTTATTACATAAAAAAAAGGATAAAAAAACAAAATTGAAAAGGGTTTTCGAGAGACACAATTTTATATTTTAAAGCTTGTAAGTACACTAATGAGTCCTTACAAGACGAAACACGTATTTACTAGGTTAGAAGTGACATTTTTTTTCTTTTTTGTACAGTAAAAATTAAACGATCATATTTAAATAATTTTAAATGGTAGCTTTGTTTTTGCGGGCACATTCTAAAATAAAAATAGAAGTGCACATAATTCGTCGACAGTTCTTTTTGCCAGATGTGAAGCTGTCTAAAAACAAAAAAGGTTACAACAGGCGTTTCCACTTTCGCTCCGCTTAAAAAAAAGCATTTTAAAACTGCAAAGAACCGTACACTCTTATCATATTATTATCAAAAGTAAATATAAAACACGTTTCTTATCAAGACTCATTATAAACAATGGTAACTTATGCAATGAATTTAAAATATTACTTGCCGAGTCATTTGACGATTGTGACGATGCAATGATTTTAAACTGTCATTAGAGTTAATTAGGAATGACTTTGGAATTAGGAACAAGAGTAGAAATTGCTAAATAATAGTTCTATTTTAATAGTCATGAAGAATGAGCTCGATTTTACTCGAAAACTACGCTAAATTGATTAAAAATGAAGCAGCGTTTGATTTGGAAGTATTCAGTGTCCATTTTTGGCAAATTCATGCGGTGAAATTTCATTTTTTTAAACTATAAGCGTATAAGCAATCACTTCCTTCACAAAAATAAATTAAAAATGCAGACTATTTTTAATTATTTTACATACAATATTATGCGATTTATAATAATATAGTTCAGGGATTATTTTGCTATTTAAACCCTATGTATTATACTCAGAGGATAGTTACCAATCACTTATAAACCCACTCTTTATTTTACAGCTGATCGTCTCATCGTAAAGATATACTGTTCTGTTATTAAAATGCACTTCCTTGTATTATGTTTAGTAGCGGTTTCTCTAGTGTTGCAGGTGTGCACAATCCCCAATAAAAATGAGAAAACGAACAAAAATTTAAGACAGTAGGATGCAAACAGATAACAGAAATATAAATTAAAGTTTCTTTATCTTGGCTTCCGGACTGGAACCGCGTTTTCGTCAATATTGGTACGGTGCCAATATTGATGAAGACGCGGTTCCTGCCCGGAAGCCAAGATAAAGAAAGTACAGAGGACGACCGCGGAAGTTTCCGGGCTAGATATAAATTAAAGTTTTTAAATGAGGACGGGCGAAATTACAGTTAGATAGAATCGAATATACGTTTTATTGAGCATTGTGTTGCAGATGCTCTGCAACACAACTGGTAGATGAAAACTGCCAAAGTTATCGTCGAGTAAAATCGTGTATATAATATGTGACAAAATAAAATGAATCATCCATAAAAAGTAGTTTAAACATCAAGGCGCCAGGGGTCGATAAATTCTAACATTAAAAACGTTTAAATAAACTTAAAATTCTGGCACCGGTATATATTGGGATTGGGAAAAAGTTCGTGGCGTTTTTCCCGATAGATGGCATTGGTTGCCGATAACTAAAGAACAACAAGTCACAGCGACACCACCGACGGCTCGTTTTTTAGATGACCTTCCGAACGTTAGTTTGAGCGTAGAAACATTGTAATCGGTGCAGTGGTTGGAAAGTTATTCGCACTTGAAAATGGAGAAGAATAATGAGAAATTTCGCGATATTCTGCAATATTATTATGATAAGGGGAAGAACGCTGCGCAGGCTTGTGATAAAATTTGTGCTGTGTACGGTGAAGGTACTTTATCGAAATCTGTTGCGCGGAAATGGTTCGCTCGCTTTCGTTCTGGAAATTTCAATGTGAAAGATGAGTCACGCTCCGGTCGTCCAATCACTGAAAAATCTGATGAAATTCTTGAAAAAGTCCAACAAGATAAGCATATCAGCAGTGTCGATATTGGCATGGAGCTAGGCATTGACCACAAAACTGTTTTGAACCATTTACACAAAGCTGGTTACAAAAAAAGCTTGACGTATGGGTTCCTCATGAGTTGAGCGTGAAAAACATGATTGACCGAATTAACATCTGCGATGCGCTGCTGAAACGGAATGAAATCGAGCCGTTTCTGAAACGTTTAATAACCGGAGATGAAAAATGGATTACGTACGATAATCGGAAGCGTAAAAGATCGTGGATAAAGGATGGTGAGCCGTCACAAGCGTTCGCTAAGCCAACATTGACGCCAAAAAAAGTGATGCTGTGTGTATGGTGGGACTGGAGGGGAATCGTCCACTCCGAGCTACTTCCAACTGGTCAGACGATTGATTCTCAACTCTACTGTGCACAACTAGAGAGATTACGCCAGGCGATTGAAAGAAAACGGCCCGAATTGATTAATAGGAAAGGTGTTGTCTTCCATCATGACAACGCCCGACCACACACTTCTTTGATGACCCGTCAAAAATTGAGAGAGTTTGGTTGGGAAGTTTTGATGCACCCACCTTACAGTCCGGATATAGCACCCTCTGACTATCATCTGTTTCGATCTCTGCAGAACTCTCTCAATGGAATTAAGTTGGTTTCAAAAGAAGCCTGTGAAAACTACTTGATTCAGTTTTTCGACCAGAAACCACAGAAGTTTTTCACCGATGGGATCATGGATCTAGCAAAAAAATGGCGAAACATTGTCGATAATAATGGAGCATATTCGGTTTAAATGAATTCGTCCACGCGCCATGCGGGGACCAGTTGAATTTTACTGAAAAAACGCCACGAACTTTTTCCCAGACCCAATATTTTTAAATTAAATTTTGTATGCTGAGAATAACAAATTGCAAAGAAAAAGTAGCAAGAAAGCAATGAATCTTTGTGCCGTTTCTTATTTTACTGAATTCTTCCGAAAAAATACTATTTTGGATCAGTTTAGATTGGTTATTCGATTGTAAAAGTCCATAATTGAGAATTGGGATATTGAAATGCGAGTTCCAAGACAGTCAAATTATCGCCAATAATTGAAAGAAATCGTATCATTGGACTACGTGAGGTAGGCATTCACATTTCGAGAAATCGCAAGGTAGATGCAAAGAAATATTGTTGGAGTTATTCGTTGGAGAAATTGATCTCAAGAAAGTTGACAACGTCGTAAAAGAGATTCCGGACGAACTAAAAAAAACCCCCCTAACGGATAGATAGAAGACTACGATCGCTTGCCCTTACGGCTCGGCATAATATCTGAAGGTCTTTGGGAAATTATTTTTTGTAGAAGTGGGCTTTAAAATAACAATCCGGTCCTATATATCACCATATTCGATAGTTTTGGTTGATTTCCTATCGTCCAAGATTAATACTGCCTTCCAGTAGTCTGGGTCACACCCTTGGATTCAAATTATTTAATGTACAAATTAATGAAGAATTTAACATTATTGTTTTTTTCTAACGAATATAGTTTTTGTTTGTGGGCTTATGATAGTCGTGAGCGAGTCTGACGCTGAAAAAGAAGGCAGATTTTGAATCTTTCCGTTAGAATGACTGCACTTACTCGTAGGATGATGGTTGGAAGTGGAATTAGCTTTGGAAGTAGGACTTTTTTTATTATTTCTTCGAGGTCATTTAAATGCTCGGAGGTACAATTACGATCCTCAGGAAGCAATCACTTTACCATATATGCAAGGGAAAAAATAACATTACGTTCCAGTACAATGTCTGCCCTGATGTTGTAGCTGTAACATTACGATTCCTACAGGAGCTTGTATGCTTACTACTCTCTCCAAATGAAAACTTATAACAGCTACACGATGCCCTGCGAGTTGCTTGGAATGAGCATCCATATCAGAATCATGCCCGAGCAAAGAGTCAAATGTATTCGTTTTTACAAGAAGTGGTAGCTCATTATTAAATTTTCTCCATTAAGGGTATGAATTTTTCAATAAAAATTTAATCATTTATTATTTTTAACACAGTGAATATTTGCACAAACTTCCAAAAGCATATATAATGTTATTGATTCGTTTTTTTTATTACGTTATATATTTCTAAATGGAATTATATTGCGTGTCCCCTGCAAATAAGGGTTAGTCTTCGTACAATTGTATTGTTATTAGTACATTTTATATACATCAGAGCAATCGTATATTCTACGATAAAATTAATTAAATATTAATACCACTGATTATTTATTCAAAATAAAATAAATTTTGATTATTACAAAGTTCTATCTCAAAGGCACTGTTTAAAAAAGCTTAGTTACCCTTTTTTTTACAACCAGACCTCCCTGGTTGCTACGTCTAAAGAAAGCTTAATTTGATTTTATGTGATGAGTTTTTAAATTTAAATTTAATGGGCTAATAACCACATAATAGGCGGAACAAAAGAATTTGGGTCTTTTTACAAAATTAACGAAATTTGGACACACAGCGAGGAAATAAAAATCTGGTTTGTGGTACAATAAAAAGGGAGGATGGGAGGGGGATCGTCGTTCGTCTTGTAGCGACAAAATCATTTTTCATTTGCTTTATATACTGAAGTACGAAAATATACCGGTAGTCTCAATTTATAGTCACCCAACTGTATTTGCGTTTTATAGTTACCGCACTAGTTTACCAAACGATATTTTTATAAGCTTCTAGTGTTCATTTACAAATAATATCCTTACCCTGAGTGTGTCCTCCTAAGTCAAATGTCGTGAATCTCATATTGCCTATGGATAATTCTTCTGACGCTGGAAAAAACAAGAACTTTAATATTACAGTTAAGAACTTGGACGAAGTATTTTGAAAGAAATTCCATAACTTGTTTCTAAAATTAATTTTGTAATTCTTTTACGTTTATATTTGTAATTGATTAAAAATTTTATATACCGTAATTATGATAGGTAGAATTGAAAAATAAAGCGTGATTTAAAAAGAAATTTGGTAAAATTGAGGGAAAAAAATGGTTGCTCGAAAAGTAATTTTCTTTTTCCTCTTTCATGCGAATGAATAACAATTCTTTTATAGTACATAATCATTTTATTCGATTACATATTCACCATTTTACTTCATACGAAAAGTGCTACTTAATCGTGACAAGCCTTTTTCATACAAAAGCCTAGTTGTGCAAGAATGAAACAAAGGCTGCTCTAAATAACTCTATACTCTACATTATAGATTTGGCATCATTGTACTTAGTCTGCGAGAAAGTCAAACTTTCAAATTATTATTGTCACGAGGTAAGTTTTTAAGTTTTAAAACAGGACTGCGAAACAAATACAATGATACATAATATCGATAACTGGTTTAAGTACATCGTTTAGACATAATCTAATAAATAATTAAAATTAATCGCAAAGTCATATTTCTATTTTGAGTCATGTCATGCAGAATATTGGGATTAATTTTTGTTTTGCATTTAAAAATAGATTTAAAAGATATGAAATAATCATGATAATAGGTTTGCAGTAAAATGAGTCAAGATGGCTTTGGAAAACGCAAATAATGCAGTGAAATTTAGATTTGATATCACTAGAATTAAAAAATCGAAGTCGTTTATTTCTTTTAGATAGTAATAAAGAAAAAATAATAATAAATATAAGCGGTGCAATAAAGTCTTTAATGTAGGTTTTAATTTATGTTTTTTAATCTGATATTCGCGCAATATCAAAAGTAAAAATAAGGAGAAATACAATGATAAGATAGAAAGAAAAATGTCGAGTTGTGCAAAAATGTCAAGCTATTTATAACAATTATTATTTTCTGCTATTCCATCGTCAATTAAATTCACAGAAATTGTTTAAAAATTTCTGCCCTGAAGGACTCGAATCTCTATCTGGCGTATTCTAGACGGCTGCCTTACCAATTAGGCCACCAGGCAGTATAACTTTGACCCATTTAATTTAAAAAAAAATTCTTTTTCAACGTTCACATTGAAATTAATAAGAAAAAAGAAAATATGAATATCATTATATTGAGACGATCGAACAAAATCAAACTAATATAAAAATTGAGTTAAATGAGTTGAACAAAAGCTATAATTCACAAATGGTATAGAAAATCAAGTTAATCATGATGAAAAATGAAGTAAACTTTAGAATTAAAAGACAAAAATTAGTGAAAATTGTTACACACTGTATATATATATATATATATATATATATATATATATATTAATTTATTGAATTTTCGTCGAACAAAGGTTGAATTAATGCTACTAAAACAGAAAATGGGACAAAAGAATCGTTATCGACACGTTGATTTGTCGCATGTCATCGAAAACGTTAATTTATAAAATTTTTGAGTCACCGCGTATATGCAATGCATAAAATACAAAAATTTTGAAAAACAATTGCAGTATATTAGACAAACAAAACAATGCAAACATTTCCGTGATAATTTTATTGCTTAGTAAATATTTATACTTTGATCTTTAGATCACATATCAAAATACATATTTTAAAAAATTTATGATAAAATTATAATACCCATGCTTTTAAAATAAAATAAAAGTTATTTATATACTAAAAATAGTTGTAAATATTTTTAATTTTTTTAATAAATAATGAATCTAATTTTGCCAGCAAAATATATATAAAAAGTATTTAGATATTTATAATATTTAACGATTTTAAATCTACATATTAAAATAAAAAAGCCACAATACAGATTATTTTAATTTTAGTATAATTAGATTCACACGTTCCTAATAGAAAGAGAATATTAATTAGTATGTGAAGAAAAAAAATTAAAGAAATCTTACTAGGATGAAGTGTAGGTACATGTTGTGCGAGCCGATCATCCTTGAGCATGTGTAACAGAGTAGTTTTTCCTGCATTATCAAGCCCCAGGAAGAGCAGCTTACCCGATTTCTTCCATAAGCCTGTACACAACATGCTATTAATTATTGCAACAGAAAAACTCACCTTTCGTTCTTGTAGAACTAACATCAAAATTATCAGGGTATGGAATGCAATCAATTAAACTCTCTTCGAGTAGTAATTTTATAAGTGTTGCCTTGCCAGAATTTGACAGGCCAGTTACAACATATTTTCCTTTACGTTTATATATACCTATAGTCAAAAGAAGCGCATTACGAACGTATATTTATAAATATTAACTCACCTAAATATCCTAAGACACCAGTAAACCAGTCCCAAATGAACATTGTTAAGACTCTGCAACAAAAAAACGAGACAAATAGAGATAACCTTGATTATGGATCTTTTGTGACTCAGCTGTTTTAAGAAAATTGTCAAATTGATGATACGAACGTATAAACTACACGATTTAATTATATTGGATATTTTTAGGATGTAACACAAAGAAGTAATTGCATTATTTTGAACTTATTGTCTATTTTGACGTATCAAAAAGAGATGACAAGACTTTTAAATTTTCTTTCGATGTGTTAAACAAAACGCTTTCGGTATGTTGGTGAGTTTCTTATATGTAATGCGAACAATATTTTCACTTACAATTAAATATAATATCTATTTACACAGCACTAAAAACTTCTAACGTGGTATTGTGTATTTATGCAGTGGCATATACATATATATAACAGCTAAACTATAGAACTTTTGTTGGCACCTAAGTTTGTGATGTGACATTTCCGGTTTACGAGACAGTTTTACGTTAATAATATTGCATGATAATGAATGAAAACATCGTATTTAATCTGCGAAATTATCAGGATCACATATATTTAATACTACATTATTGTATAGGACGTAACAATCTGGTATTACGAATTAATTCATATGAAATTTATTAATTTTATGTTTCGAACTATTTAAATAAATCCACTTCCTGTACTGATAGAGTCAAATGAGATATTTAGCGCGAAATTTAACTTTTAAAGTTTGATAATATTACGCATTTGAATTAATAAAATTGTTATTGCATTTAGAACACGTAATGCAAAATAGTTTAAAATACGTGTCTTCAAAAATTATTATATATGTCATAACCTTATAGTAATATTGATTATATTTACACCAGAAAATAATCAATATTCAGCTACATTAGTTTGTTGTAGGTATGTCTAGAAGTCGCAATAGAAACATTAAACAAGTATTTGATAATGACACTGGTCATCCTAATGTACCTGGAATTTTTTTTGGTGAATATATATTTTCCAATGTGGCTTGTGATGATCTCAAAGAAACACAAGATTCAATTTATCAAAACATATATACAACGTATAATTTGACTGGAAGTAAAAGTTCTTCTAGCTCGTTGAGTTGGGGTGAGGATTGCGAAATCGAGGCTACGCAAAAGGTTAAATATGAATATGAAAGAATGAATAAGGTTCTTTCGGGACTAGATGCAATTCCCCCACATTACGACAAGGACGAATACAAGTTGTGGATTAAGACGTTCCCTTGTTTACGGTACGTTATATTAACTTAAAACCTTTCTGAACAATGAATATACTTGTTTTAGACAAGCAGATTTCTCTGGGCCACAGAACCAAGTAAAATTTTCGCGAAATAGCACTGAACATGCCAGAAATAAATGTGATAATTCACCATTCAACGAACCCAATAGTATAGCTGTGATTGAGGACTTTTTAACCAAAATACCGTATAAAGTATCGAATTTAAAAGGCGATGCCAAAGTACCGAATAGAAAAAACAGATCTAAAAATAGACAAACGCTCCCTCCAAAAGACAATAATTTGCAGGATGATTTTTCGAGCCTCTTGCGAATATCACCAGCACCAACTTACAATAAACACGTTCATCTGGAAAATAGAAGGTTGTTAACGAATTACGTGCGTAGGGAAAATATATTAAATACAAATAATAAGGAATACACATCGTTGCCTCATTTACTTCCACAAGTAACTGAAAATTATTTGACCGTTAAAAGTACGGAAGCAATTTCAAAAAAACCTAAAAGACGTCAGAAAGCCAATAGAGTAGTGCTGCCACCTATCGACACCGCGCTGAATCAATTTCGATCGATTTCTGCTATACCACTGCAGCAAAGTAAGTGTTCGTCGGCTTTATCAACGAAAACGAATTTCGTATTTGGATTAAAAAATCCGGATATTTGTAATTCTGGTGTAAATCAAAGGAAACTGAACGGGTATTACTGAGAGTAGTGTTTCGGCGCTTTTAACCCTACAAATGTTCATTGTGATATTTATATATTATAAATGCAATATTTTATAGATATTAAATGTGATTGTATAAAGTAGAATTGTGTGTTTTTCTTTATTAATTTTAAACTTTACTATTTCATTTTCAAAAGTAAAAAGTATTAGATGTTATAACAAAAACAAAATAAATTTAAAGTAGTTGTAACTGTTTACGTTAAGATGGCGCCATCGACTAAAATTAATGGCTGATAATTTCAATGAAAATTTATACATTTTTTTAAAAATATTTTATAATGCCAAGGAATAAATAAAACTAGGGAATAAATAAAATATTTTGTTTAAATTTCACACTCTATTTTTATTGATTTCTTAGCTTTATTTATTCTTCAGTGTAAACAATCAACTATTTCATTGTGCTTAACTCTTTCAGCCACGCTTTCTTATACATAACTTCAGAATAAAAACAATTGCATTTTTAGGTTAATTAATGTTTATTTATTATGAAAAACATGTAAAAAAAGAAAAAACCGTTTGGGCTTTTACAAATTAGGGTGGTTAGCATACTAACCGCCATGGCTGTTGGCATAACAAATCATTAAGAATTGTTTACTATAATATATAAGCAAATTTATTTTCTATAAAATCTGAAAAACACGTTTTATATTTTCGTATACAAAGAGGGACTTTGCAGGTGCCGCATTGCCATATAGTACGCACCGGACTTTTCTTAGTGCTGCATTTTGCGCATCTTCGAGAAGTGGTTCGCTCTGGCTGATGCATGTTGCCCTCTAGACGTAATTCTGTTGGTACAGTTGGTTTGTGCCGCTTTATTTGTACAGGAGAAGATGCATAGCTATTGTGGGGGCATTTAGAGCATAATTCAGAGTTCTTCACCTGAGTTGGTGCCAGAATCCCTTAGTAAACACTTCTTCGAAAATTTTTGCTGCTTCCATGTACACAATGTAGGAGTTTGTGATAGCACAGTCTAAAAAGTGAAAAAATATTCGATTTTTCATTTACGTGATTTTCGGTCTATAGCAACAGTGCTTTTTAGCTGGTCGAATTTGTACACATAGTTCATAGAATTGTTGTATTGTATCACAGCTTCAGGACAAGCTATTTCATTTTTGGCTCCATTGTGTTTCCTGCTAGTAACAATATCAGTCCTTCTCGGATCTATGTAGTTCGTAAGCATGAAAACTGATCTTTTGTCTTTCCACTTTAGAAAGGCGATATTTATGTCACTGACTCTGTAATCGTGTTTTCCCCTGTTTAGAGCATTGTCTTCTTTTAGTATAGGTTAATATTTACGATTTGAGTTTACGATACCACAAGCAAATATGTTATCTTTGTACAAGTCTCCTGCAAGGCATAGCTATTGAAATAATTATAAATAAAGACTTTGTGATTTTTCAATTTCAGATCCATGCAAAATTGTCGAACAACTTTACCACCGAGATCAGTTTGTATTTTGTCACTATCCTTGCCAGTATATATATCGAAATCTAAACAATAGGCGTAGGTGTAACATCCTTTAACTCTATTATATCGTTTGGTACACCCCTACCCCCAGTGTACTTGTCCGGTTCCCCCTTCTGAAAATTTTCTTCCATTTTGGTTCTCTTATAACAGTTTGAGTTAATGAAGCACTCGTAGTAGCACTACCAGTAGTGTCAGGCAAATTTGAAATGATAATGCCATCGTTCGAGTCAAATTCATCTTTAAAATTTAGCTGGAGCCCAGAAGGTATGTCGTCGAGCACCATCGGGTCCGTTTGCATTTCATAATTTTCTCCTTCATCTGATTCAAGATTGCACACACTTTCGCAATTCGAAGGTATACTTTCCAACAAAATATCTTCTATATCACGTTCATTAAGTACACGCGGCATCCTTATAATGCAACATAAATATGTATTTTATGAAATCTACTATAGTCACAGTGGTTAGTAATCTAACCACCGTGCTACTTACCTTATTTATCGTAGATTATATAATATATTATAATACTTTTATTATAAAATAATTAAACAGACACTATACCATAGAGTAACACCGAATTCGTTAAATAATAAACACTCTGAGCATTTTTATTACATTCGGGAAAGTCCCGTTGAAAAACAACACATTTCCACATTTTCAAATAAATCTGTTAATCTACCCAGCATGCCCTGGAGTAAAAGTTTCGAATTAAACGATCAACGACGACTTTAAAAAAAGGAATTGCTTAGCAAATTGGCATCAGACGGCATAAACAGTGGTTTTGAGAACTCTTAAATAGGTGGTTAGATAACTGACCACCAACCCTGAAAGAGTTAAGAGGGGAGTTTTTTTAAATGAAAATTAATATTAAAAATGATATATATTAAAAGGAATTGAAGTGCTGTTTTATAAAAATAAGGTAAAGTAAAAAATACGAGTATAATTAAAAAAATAAATTATGTAATAATAATATTATACATTATTTACACTTAGATGTATACCCCACGGATGTCGAAATCATCAAATTTGTATTTGTTTATATGGCAGCTATTATTATTTTAAATTACAAGAAAGTTTGGTAAATATTCGAACATTCGATATTTTATACTTCATTCTGAGGCATTCCTCCCTCCGTTGTAAAATATAAATATGCAACGAATACAGTAATTTTTCTTCGTAATATTACTTATTTAATACAAGTATTCAATGTAACAAATACTGTTTTTAAAGAGCGCGGTTTTCAAGTTACATTTCGGTTCAATATATTGAATCTCTGTTATGAAATGCGAAAGATAAAGTCGACGACAATAAGAAAACGGAGATTTACGAAATTAAATGTCTAGATGGCATTAAGCAATATATCCGTTTGACAAAACGATCGATAGAGAATAATCACAACGTAAATGCGGATTGTTTATATTTGGTTAAGGATGTGCATAATTATCGTGAATTAGATATTTATGAAAGCATATATACATATTTCGAAAAACAGAAACCATGTGTAAAATGTCGATGTGGGAACTCATCGATAACTCATGTCTGTTACATGACCTCATACAAAAGCAGTATACGACGGACAAAAAGAGGTTTCTTATGCGCAAGCAAGTATTTTGGAATAAGTATTTAGTTCAAGACTAGAATATGTCTTGTGATATACGTGAGTTAATAACAAACTTAACATGTCGATTGAGTTTTTAAGTTCATTATTTGAGATGTCCTTCAAGATCGCTGTCGACGCCTTTTTAGTGGCTTCCACGTCGGCATAACGCTGCCCTTTCGTCGGCAAATGTAGTTCGGAGAATAGATAGAAATCACAGGAGGCCAAGATAATATTGAGGGCGCACAGGACGAATACGCGCCAAAAGACGTTTCATAACACAGAGAGCCAAATCCAGTGAATACCATTGATGGTTAAAATTCCATTTGTAGTTAGAAAATCTGTGATACGCGTCGAGCAATGAGATGGTGCATTACCATGTATCAAACGCCAGCTACCATTTTCAAGATATTGAGGACGCGCACGACGAATATGCGCCAAAAGATACTTCATAACACCAAGTAATATACAGCATTGACTGTTTGACTAGTTGGTACAAACTCATTCTGCACTAGCCTTTCGAATCATAAAAACAAATCAACATTGTTTTCAATTTTGACTTGTCCGAACGGCTTCTTTTCGGTCTTTCTTCACTTGGATGCTTCCATTCAGAGGTTTGACGCTTGGTTTCTGGATCATAATGAAAACACCACGTCTCATCGCCAATTACAATAGAATATCTGAAGTTTTCGTCCTTTTTTTGAGTCTTTAATCAAGTCTGTACAATGTTGAATTCAGTTAGCTTGTGTGGTACGAACCTTGTACAAGTCCCTGTCCGAAATGCTGTGTGAAAATGCGATCAATTGTATCTTTGGAAATATTTAATACCATTTTCAAGCATCGCAATGAGGATTTCGGCTCATTTCTGATAAATTCACACACAAGTTCGGTGTTACTTTCCGTAATCACAGATTTTTTTGCACCAAGATGTTCGTCGTCATTTATGTCCGTGCAACCGTATTTAAATCGTTTATACCAACCATACACACTCGTACGTGATAAACACGCATGACCATACACTTATTTCATTAAATTAAACGTTTCACGATTTACCGTGTTTAAAACTGAACTTTATATGCTCTTTGTTCAAAATTCATTTTTCGAGCAATGCCAAATACACACTGTTACTTTATACTGTTACTTTGACATAACATTGGTGAAAGATCTACCTTATCGACGCATATTTTTTTAATAGATGGCGCCACTAAGCATTACTATTTTAAAAAAGTTCTGATGAAGGCTAAACAAAATTTTAAATTTAGAAGTTTACCAATTTTTTGGTAATGAAATAACTTCATATTGTTAAGTCGTTCAACATTGTTAAATGGAAACAAATATGTTCTATCATAATGTCATGTTTACATTTGATGATTTTCAATATTCATTTGGAGTACGAAAACTTTCGTGATTGTATACATAAATCTATATTCTCAATAATTCCTTTCGACATTATTAACTGTTTTTTTCCCATATCTACCAGTCTGACCGGAAATTGGAACGTGTGTTTACATTAATCTTTTTGTAACATATAATTACAATACATACGCTACACATGTATCAATGTATTAACCCTCTGAACGGTCATTGTAAACAAATAATTCTGCGCAGAATCAAAGGTCTGTAACCATTTCGGTTAACTTTTCAAACATTTCAATGCAGGTGCCGGTATTGTGTCGCGTGAACTTTGTTCCCACCACCTTGGACAGCAAATTTACAAGCTCGAAACGATATATGGTAATGATCAGTTTTTTCCGAGTAAGTTGGAAAACTTTCACATATATTTTTTTGTGTTATTGCAAAAAGAATAGTTTACGTGTTTTTAAAAATCATTACATGTGATTCTTTACGAGTAAATGTAAAAGTGATGCCTTTGGAGAAACGTTTTATTTTCATGATTATTTTAGGAAGTTGATGTCTTCAAAAGTTTATTTTGCACACAATTTTTAAAATCGAATTTTAACCTCATTCAATTTCTAAAGCATTTATTTTTAATTTTGATTTTAAATTGCAAAAAGGTAACTGTCTTTTCTTTCTTCGGTATTTATAGAGAATAGTGAAGTCCTTTGATTCAATTATTTTCACAGAAAAGCCATTAAAATTTTTAATTTTGTTGTAGGAGTTCTTTTGTTTGACTCAGTATACCACCAAATTATTTAGCATTAAGTTTCTACAAACAAAATATTCTAAACTAATCTGATGATCAAACTTTAAAACTAATCAAAGAAACAACAAATTTTTATTAAACAAAATAATGTTCTCTGCTTCTGGGTTTCCGGGCTGGAACCGCGTCACTAGTATATCTGCTGACGTTTCGTACCCATTTGTATGGGACAAAAAACTGTCAGTTTCAGTGCAGTAGTTCAGCCCTGAAGATGTCCCATACAAATGGGTACGAAACGTCGGCAGATATACTAGTGACGCGGTTCCAGCCCGGAAACCCAGAAGCAGATAGCATGGACCACGACCGCGGAAGTCTACGTACCAAATTAAAATAATGTTCGTTTTTTTGGACACACTCTTCTCAACGATTAAGAAAAATTATAAATTCACTTCAGCAAAATCTTTAGAGTTTTTTCTATTTAATTTTATTGTCAATCAGAAATAAACAATTTATATGCCAATTTTGTATGAAGTTCAAATTAACAAAGCAATTTATTATACAATAAAAATGGTGTGACGGAGTACATCATCCAATGATTTCACCTATTAAGAAACTCCAAAATGCCATGTTAAAATGTGAACTTTTAGACGTGTAAATGAATATCTGAAAATACAATCTTCATTCTGTAATATTCAGACCCCGATATATGTATGAATAATACCATATATTTTAATATTTTATACTTTCTTATATATAAAAAAGGGGATATTTCCTAAAACTGAACCACCTAATTGTGTTTAATTATTATGAGCAGGAGATTTAGATTGTATTGGTACAATAAATAAATTTTCAGTACACATTTGATAGTTTAATAATTTTGGCTAAAACTAAGGGTGGGCAAATAAATATGACCGGTAGTGTATATAATAAAGGTCCCATTGCTGTAGGATTTAATTTTCAGTTTTTCCTCAAAATATATAAACTATTGATGATGAGGACCGGTATGACAATACCATCTACCACGTGTACCGGAAAGTCATTACCGGTTTTTTCATAAAAAAAACTGCATAATTTTCAAGAAAATGGAGAAATTTATTTATTCAAAGTATTGGCCCTCTGATTCTACACATCTTGCCCATCTTTCAGGCAATTTGTGGATGCCATCCCAAAAAACTGTTTCTCCTTTGAGCAAAATCATTCATCGAGCCATTTTCTAACTTCTTCGAAATTGGCGAAGTGCTGCTCTGTAAACGCGTGTCCCATTGATGCGAAAAGGTGATAGACGGACGGGGCAAGGTCTGGAGAGTACGGCGGGTGCGATATTATGTCCTATACAAGTACTTTCAACGCTTCCTTGACCGGTTTTGCTAAAGGAGACGGCGCGTTATCGTGCTGTAAAATGGCTTTAGCGTGTCTTCTGGCCCATTCTGGACGTTTTTCTATCAATGTATAATTCAAATTGATAATTTGTTGTAGGTAGCGATCAGTATTAACTGTTTCACTTGGTTTCAACAGTTTGTAATACACCACGCCATTCCGGTCCCACCAAACACAGAGCATTGGTAACCATGATTCGTCAGTATTCGACGCAGAAATGACTTCCAATCATACCTTTGAAGCAGCATTTCAGAGACGATTTTCGATTTGCCTGTTATTCAAATGATGTGGCACTTCGTCACTATTCGATGCAGAAATGTCTTCTGATCAAACCCTTGAACTAGCATTGCACAGATGAATTTTCGATTTTCCATTTGCCTGTCATTCAGTTGATGTGGCACTCATTTCCCATCTTTTGGATTTTCCCATTGCTCGTAATCGGTCGTTAATCGTTTCTTGGGCCTCATTTAACGCTTCTGCCAATTGTTTTTGAGTTTGGATTGGTTCTTCATCCAATAACTCCTGCAGTTTCGCATCTTCGAACTTTTTCGGTCTACCAGAACGTTCTTTGTCTTGCACATTGAAATTACCACTTCTGAATTGTCGAAAGCACGCCTCGCCTGTTTTTATGGTTGGAGCATGCTCACCGTAAGTTTCTACCAGCAAACGATGACTGTCAGCGCCTTTTTTCTTTCGATTAAATAAGAAAAGTAATTCGTGTCGGAAATTCATTTTTTTCAGGCACGAAACTCGATATTTCCAAAGAAGTATAAATCTATGACAGTGTTACTTTCGCAAAATATAACATGTATGGCTTTGAAGCTTGATGTCAGTAGGGTAAACTGACATATGTGTCAAATCATAACATTGCATACTTAAGTCCAGCGACATCTGTTAGAAAAACCGGTAATGACTTTCCGGTACACCTGGTATTTTCCTTGATGTTTTTTTTATCTCACAGGATAATATAACTACAGTTAATGATGGTCTTGGAAGCCTACGAAATCCTATAGTGTCATCAATATCAAATAATTAACACAAATTGTATGTGTACATATGTGTGTCGGAATGTATAATTACCAGAACTTTTTTATTTGACCTTTTTGTAAATTACCAATGTTAAACGTACTACACACATGTGGTTATTTATGAAACCAAATCAATATATATAACAACTTGGCAATGTTCTGGTAAACAGAGCAGGAAGACAGTAATCGATTATGTGAGCATTTGCGTGAAAATGAATGAATGAAAATGATGAACTTAACAACGTGAGTGTTCTTTTTTGCGAGATCTTGGCTCTGTATTATGTAATTAACAAGGCGTGGTAAACATGTTATTGTATTAATTCGAAGATTTTTTAGTTCGTTGCAGCTTTTTTTCATATTAAACCTGCAAAAATGGAAATTCAAAAAAGTAGTAATTAATTTAAAAAATATAATCACAAAGGACAAGAGGCGTTGAATTTGTTTTCCTTTAATAAAGTCATATTAAACAAAAAGGTAAAAAGCAATTATGAAACTAGTACTTGTATCCTAGATACGTGTTTCGACAACTACGTTGTCATATTCAGTGTGAAATAAACACAGTGTTGAACGCTGCCGTGTACCAGAAAGTCATTACCGGTTTTTTTCGTACAAAAACTACATAATTTCCAAGAAAATGGAAAATTTTATTTATTTAAAGAATTGGTCATTTGATTATACACATTTTGCCCATCTTTCAAGCAAGTTATGGATGCTATCCCAAAAAAACTCTTTGTCCTTTGAGTAAGACTTTTCATAGAGCCATTTTTTAACTTATTTTAAGTTGGCGAAGTGCTGCAAGCGCGTGTGCCATTGATGCGAAAAAGTGGTAGTCGGACGGGGTAAGGTCTGGAGAGTACGGTGGGTGCGATATTATGTCCCATCCAAGTGCTTTCAACGCTTCCTTAACCGGTTTTGCTGTATGAGACGGCGCGTTATCGTGCTGTAAAGTCACTTTCCCGTATCTTCGGGGCCATTCTGGACGTTTTTCTATCAACACATTGTTCAAATTGATTATTATCGGTAGCGACCAGCTATTAACTGTTTCAACAGTTCGTAATACATCACGCCACTCTGGTCCCACCAAACACAGAGCATTGTCTTGCGACCAAAACGATTTGGCCTTGGAGTTGATGAGCCGGCTTCGCCAGGTGATAACCATGATCTTTTGGGCTTAGAGTTTTCGAAATAAATCCGTTTTTCGTCACCCGTCACCATTTGATGCAGAAATGACTTCTGATCATACCATTGAAGCAGTATGTCACAGACGATTTTTCGATTTTCTATTTGCCTGTCATTCAATTGATGTGGCACCCATTTTCCTATCTTTTGGATTTTCCCGTTGCTCGTAATCGGTAGCTAATCGTTTCTTGGACCACGTTTAACGCTTCTGCCAAATGTTTTTGAGTTTGAGTTGGGTCTTCATCCAATAACTCCTGCAGTTTTGCATCTTAGAACTTTTTCAGTCTACCAGAACGTTCTTTGTCTTGCACATCGAAATCACCACTTTTGAAATATCGAATTAACGCCTCACTTGTTTTTATGATTGGAGCCGCTCATCGTAAGTTCTATCAGCAAAGGATGACGACTTTCAGTGCCTTTTTTCTTTTGATTAAATAAGAAAACTAACGCGTGCCGCAAAACACTTTTTCAACGCGAAACTCGACATTTTCGAAGAGGTATAAATCTATGACGGTGTTACTTTCGCAAAATATAACATGTATGGCTTTGAAGCTTGATATCAGTAGAATAAATGTCATATGTGTCAAAACATAACATTGCATACTTAAGCCTAGCGACATCTGTTACAAAAACCGTTAATGACTTTCCGGTACACCTGGTTGTGTATATGCCTTTAGGCTTCAATTTTAATTTTTTGAGCTTTTTAAACTGTGAATATTCACTTGTTAGTTGATTAATGTTAAATGTAAATGGTAAAGAGTATTACCTGTTATTTGAATACGTAAAAAAATGTGCAAATATAAGTTTATGTAATCATTTACTTACCCATTGTATTTTGGAGGAAATGTATTTAAAAAAAAGCTATAAAATTTAATTCCTTACGTTTAAACGTCGCAATAATACTTATGTTGTCTTTATTTCCGAATAGCACGATTCCATGCCGTAAGTACGGCCCATTATGAATGCATAATTATCGAGTTTCGCGTGGTAAATTTATACAAATTTCCGACCTTGAAATTGTTACATGCAAATGATTTCCTTTTTTCGCTATTCTTATGCTCGTTACGGTTTTCAGTTTCAGGCGGTTCTGTGAAGGATGGGTTGCAGTGCCGCTAAAAATTTAACCGTAGAACACCTGGACGGATCCAAGGTAACTGAACTTACTTCCAATTCGAACAACGCCGATCAGGAATCACGCAAAATCTCTATCTCGCATCCGATACCTGACGTGCCCGCCATCGAAAGCGTCGAGCCGAGCACTGAAATTTTGGAAAACGATAATCTGAATAACATGCATCAAACTGGTAAAAAAAATTTCTTAAATTAACATACGTTTCGTGTAATGGGAATAATTAATGCGAGGATTGTTGAGGTTTCAATGTGATTTACTTGTACAGGAAATTATTTATACAGTCTGTCGTAGAGAAAACAGAATTTTTTTAAAAATAACAAAAGCTTAATATTTTGATAAAATTCATTTATTTTATTCGAAGTAGTCGCCTTCGGCTTCAATACAGCGTTTTACACGCTCAATTAGCATGTCGAATGAATTTTTAAGTTCATCTTTTGAGATGTCCTTCAAGATCGCTGTCGACGCCTTTTTAATGGCTTCGACGTCGGCATAACGCTGTAATTTCATCGGCAAATGTAGTTTGGAGAAATAGATAGAAATTACAGGAGGCCAAATCCGGTGAATGGTTGATGGTTAAAATTCCATTTGTAGTTAGAAAATCAATGATAAGCGCCGAGCGATAAGATGGTGCATTATCATGTAACACACGCCAGCAACCATTTTCACGATATTGAAGGCGCACACGACGAATACGCGCCAAAAGACACTTCATAACACCAAGATAATATACCGCATTGTCTGTTTGACTAGTTGGTACAAACTCTTTGTGCACTATGCCTTTCGAATCATAAAAACAAATCAACATTGTCTTCACTTTTGACTTCTCCAAACGGCTTTTATTCGATCTTTCTTCGCTTGGATGCTTCCATTCAAAGCTTTGACGCTTTATCTATGGATCATATAGAAAACTCCACGTCTCATGGCCAATTACAATAGAGTACCTGAAGTTTTCGTCCTTTTTTGAGTCTTTAATCAAGTCTGTACAATGTTGACATCAGTTAGGTTGGGTGGTACAAACCTTACACAAATCTTTCTCAGTCCCAAATGCTGTGTCAAAACGCGATGAATTGAATCTTTGGAAATATTTAATTCCATTTTCACATATCGCAATGAGAATTTCGGCTCATTTCTGATAAATTCACGCACAAGTTTGATGTTACTTTCCGTAACCACAGAATTTTTTGCACCAGGATGTTCGTCGTTATTTATGTCCGCACCACCATCTTCAAATCGTTTATACCATTCAAACACACTCGTACGTGTGTACGCATCACCATACACTTGTTTAAACAAATTAAACGTTTCTGTAAACGCTTTACCGAGTTTAAAACAAAACCTGATATTTGTTCTTTGTTCAAAATTCATTTTTCGACCAATGCCAAATACACACTGTTACTTTATGCGCAATTTCTCTGCTTCCATTGATACAAATGTCATGGTATTTTGACATAACATTGGTGAAAGATCTACCTTACCGAAGAATATTTTTTTAGTAGATGGCGCCACCTAGTCCTACCATAAGTATTGATACAAGTGTAAACGCACCTTTTTGCAGATGATAACTTGAGAGCACAAAAATTTTATGTTGGCAGTTCTAACATTTGATATATGCTTTACAAAACTGCCGAACAATTTCACTATAGCGTGAGTCGTCATTATGGAATGGTCGGATAAAGAGAGCCGTATTGCGGTTATTGCACTTCATAAGTGTGGAATAGAAAGAGCCCGTATTTTTGATTTATTGAAACCGTTAAATATTACGCGTGTGTTTGTGTATCGTACTATTAAGTTATTCATTGATACTGGAAATGTAATCGACCGTAAAAGATCTGGCAATGCTGTGAGGTCCCGCATCAATCGACATCCTGTCCGCAAACAGAAAATCATGGCTCGTGGAATGGGTATTGCTCCGAGAACCATGAGCCGTATCACTAAACAAGACCTAGGACTTAGAGCTTTCAAACGACAAACAGGACGGCGCCTTAACGTTGAATTAAAAAAGAATAGGAAGAAAAAATGCAGACACCTGATATCGTTGTACGGCAAAGAGCGTTACAAAAAAATTCTGTTTTCTGATGAAAAAATTTTTACCGTGGAAGAAACTTTTAATAAGCAGAATGATAGGGTATCGTAATTATATATAAATATATAAATTAGTTTCACGATGGGAAATTTAATGAAAATTATATTATTTTCTGCTACTCCATCGTTAATTAAATACACAGAAATTAATTAAAAATTTCTGCGCTGGAGAAGGACTCGAACCTCTATCTGCCGTTTTCTAGACGACTGCTTTACCAATTAAGCCACCAGGCAGTGTAACTTCGAGTGATGTTAGCATGTGATTTACTTTGTCTTTTTTAAAGCTTTTCTTGTTATTTTTTGAAAATGGGAATGTGTTTATCAAATAACTTCAGATAATCTAAATTTCCGTATTAGGAAATTGAAAAAATTCTCAAAAATTGATGTCATCACATGCAATTATAAAAAAAATTCAAAATATTTCAACATTATTTTGTAACACTTTCTCTCCTTTTAGTAAATGGATTATCTTTTGAAATACCCACAGACAACGAAACTCCAGACAGCATCATTAAAAAACACCCACCGAAACGATTCCAAAAACTGGAAGATCAACAGACCGACCCAACTCTATCTTTAATTAAGCTCCAAGAAAAATTAGACGAAGCAGAGATTCGAAGACAGCAGGTAAGCTTTCGATTACGAGCATCTTTCAAATCTGTCACAAAATTTTGCTCTGACATCTCTACAAAAACTTTTGGTCGCACTTTAAGCCACCTTTGCACTCATCAATCATTAAATTTAATACCACCCAATGCTTCTGAAATTACTTAAGTCGCCAACACGTATCGAAGACATCAATACCACTTCTAGATTTTGCAAAATCGAATACAGTCGGCTAAACATCGAAGCACCATACGGAAACAGGCAAGTACAGACGAAAATGGTATTGATTACTTGAAGGTACCCCATGACGCGCTGCCAGCAGTCGTGAACCCTTATGACGTTTCATATATTTAATTTGCGTTTTCGAATATAGGAGTGATTGCTTGTATATGGTGTTATAAACATTTTTAAAATAGACTTAGAGAATGGTTTGTGTATTTTTATATAAATAAATTGACTGTTGTTGAAAAATCTGAAAAGCCTTTTATTACGTATGCATGAATACTCTACATAATGACTTCGCCAATCTTGTGAATAAGTAATGAATGAATCAATCACGATTTCTTCAGTTGGCATGCAAGGGCGTTTTTAGATGTTCCCACTTACCTTTTCTTTTGAATAATACGCTATGAATATTTGAAGAGACCGCAAATGCTCGCATGCTGATACTTTCGAACGTCCTGAAAGCGATTTTGATGTCTAAAATTATCATATTCCTTCGACTTAATTCTGGGAGATTAAAAAATTGGAAAATCCACACAAAAATTTAATTTTTTAAAGATGTAAGTGGATTATCTCTAAAGTTTGAACGATTTTTTTATTATATTGGGTTGGCAACTAAGTACTTTCGGTTTTGTAGTATAAAAGAAAACACTTTTTTAAACAAAGAATAGTTTTTAATCAATTATATATTTTCCATTTTGCTCAGTGACCTTTTGCCATCTTTCTTTCAGCTGTATGATTCCGCGCTCATAAAATTTCTGGTCCTTATCAGCAAAAAGTGAACCAGGTACGAGTGAAGGTCATCGTCATTTGTGAAAGTTTTACCATTCAAAGAATTCTGCAAAGTTCGAAATAAATGGTAATCAGATGGGGCTAGATCAGGGCTGTATGGGGGATATGGCATCACTTCCCAGCCAAGCTCCAATAGTTTCCCACGAGTTGCCAAAGATGTGTGAGGCCTTGCTTTATCTTGGTGGAAAACTACACCTTTCCGATTTGACAATTCTGGCCGTTTTTCTTTGATTGCTTCATCCAGTTTTATTAATTGATGACAGTAAACATCAGAATTGATCGTTTGGTTCCTTGGAAGCAGCTCAAAAAACACAACACCTTTGTAATCCCACCAAACTGACAGCATGATCTTTTTTGGATGCAATTCAGCTTTCGATGTGGTTTGAGCTGGTTTATCGTGTTTGCTCCATGATCGTTTTCGAACTATGTTACTGTACAGGACCCATTTTTCATCACCAGTGATGATTCTTTTTAAGAAAGGGTCGGTTTCATTTCGTCTAAGGTGCATATCGCAAAAGTTGATTCTTTGTGTTAAATGAATTTCTTTCAATTCGTGAGGTACCCAAATATCTAGCTTCTTAACTAGCCCAAGACATTTTAAATGTTTTTCAATTGTTGTGTGCGATACATGTAGCCTCTCCGCAACCTCTCGAGCAGTTATATGAAGATCCTCTTCAATTATGACTTTGATTTGGTCATCATCAACTTCAGTAGGCCGACCAGAACGTTGTTCATCTTTGAGGGAAAAATCTCCAGAACGGAATTTTTTATACCAATTCGCACTATAAACTTCACATATCTTTTTGTGAGCCGCAGCAGCTTTCTTTCCTTTACGGAAATAAAATAGTAAAATATGTCGAAAATGTTCGTTTCTGCACTCCATTTAAAATTAACCCACAACTAATAGCTTTAATAAAAATCACGCACTACTTGCTTCTGAAGTTACGTCAATGTGACTAGTATCACGCGACAAACGGTAAAGTACAGCACTAACATACGTTATACAAAAAATAAAGCAACGCTCTCTATCAGTAAAAACCGAAAGTACTTAGTTGCCAACCCAATAGAATAACAACTGCTTGCATGCTGACATTTTCTAAGAACTTAAAAACATTTTTGATGTCTAAATTTTTATTACTCTTTCAGCTTCATTCTGAGAGAACAAGAAATTTAAAAATCTACATTAAATTTGTACTTTTGTACGTGTAAATAGGTTATGTCTAAAGTTTGAATAACTTTTATATAAAAAGTAACGAGCTTGTATTCTATTAGTTGAGAGTTATTATTGTACGTACTACAAAAACCAAATTAAAAAATTTTTATTTCGACGGAAACCCAGACTTTATCAAAAATTTCTAAAAATTAGCAACTGGTATTGTTCAAAAATTATTCTGCATTAACAAATGCTTGCGTACTGACATTTTCTAAGAACCTGAAAACAATTTTGATGTTAGAATTTGTCCAGCTCTCTTGGCTTACTTTTGAAAGAGATGACAATTTAAAAATTGACATTAAAATTCGATTTTTTTGAATGTGTACATGGATTATCTTTAAAGTTAGAATGATTTTTCTACAAAAAAGTGACGAATTTGAATTTTATTAGTTGAGAACTACCATTTTACGCACTACAAAACTCAAATTAAAAAATATTTATTTTGACGAAGATTTCGACTTTTTTAATAACTCCTAAAAATTGTGAATTGGTATTCAAAAATTGTGTTTTACTAGGTGAGAACTACTATTTTACGTACCACGAAAATCTATAAATCTCAACTTTTTCAAAATGGTATACTCTCAAAAACTGGTATTTTTCAAAAATTATTGTATACTGAAAATGCTTCGAATGAAATTCACCTAAATCTCTAGCCTTTATTTCAAGACAATGAAAAACTTCAAAAACTATGCGTATATAAGATTGGTTTGAAAATTTGAATGATCATCCTATGAAAGGTGGCCAATTTGTATTGTGCTAGTTCAAGATTACTTGAAAATACTTTGAAATACTAAAGCAGCTGTCGATTGAAATTACAGACAACGTGTGCTTCAAGCGTCTTAGAAAATTAACAGTATAGTGTGAGCGCTTGAAAATTATCCCTTGGTATCCTCAGTACAGTTTCATAATTACAATTATTTAAAATTGTTTCATATATGAAAATTAAAAAGGTATCTAATTACATATATCTTTTGTTTTATTTATAATCGCACCTATCCAGCCTTTGCCCGCAAGACTGTACGCTATTGCGAACACGGAGGTTTGTCCAATATTAGTTACTGTTGCCATATGAAATCTAACATAAAACTAGATTAGTGTACGTCAATTCAAATATGTAAGTTTGACTGCATAATCTACAATGTACACATTTAATGAACATACGAGTACGTTCAGAAATATAAAAGACGCTGGATGTATATAAAACAAAGTTGTCGGAGAGAACTATACGTTCAGTTTTCGGATAGAAGTAAAAGCACTTACATACAACATAACTATCTATGATAGTTCTTGTCTTTCGGAATTCCATAAATCAGCCAATATTGAATGAACTCTTTTACCATTGTTAAGAAAGTCGTTTGTTCTTGAAATTCTCATAATTCAATCCAGTAAGCAATTGAAATTTTGATATATTTTAAGTGTTTCTTCTGCGCGTTACTTTTATGTTTGTTTTTTAACTATTGGTTAATACGACATATGTAAAAATAATATTTAATAGACATTCCTTTCTCTCGGCACAGTTACGGTGTTAGTAACGTAAGACCAGTTCAAGAGTTTGCACATTTACTGTAGTTTAGGCCTTAAAATCAAATATTTGGACATCGTTGCGTCGATAAAAGAAACGAGTTGTCACCCAACATCAAGATGACATTCTTCCAAAGTTTTCTTTCATTGCTATTTATAACAAAGCAGTATAGATACTTAAATATGGGGGCCAGATACATACATACATAGATATATATATACGTGAGGTCACGTAAGTACTTACGTACTGTCAAATTCAAAACTTTTTATTTTGACGAAAATATCAATTTTTTTCACTCGCAAAAATTAGCATTTTTGAAAAATTACTGTACACTAACAAATGCTCGCGTGTTGACATTTTCAAAGGCTTCAAAATTTATTATGCGATCAAAATTTATCAAACTTTTTTCATTGAATCTGGAGAGAATATCAAATTTGGAAAACCATGTCAAAATGTGAACTTTTGATTATGCAATCTCTAAACTTTTAATGATTTCGCTATATAAAATATAGTGAACTTATATTCTGCAAGTTCAAAACTACTGTGTTTAACGAAACACTCGATATTTTGAAAAGGATTGGAAAAGTTTGTATTTTTGTAAATCTTTTCTACTTTAACTAGAACACACTTCATATACATGTTTTCATAGTTTACAAGTAATAAAACACGAACTGAACAAACTAAGCCAAAATACATCCTCTGTCAAAGAAGAAACCGCACTTTTAAAAAATAGAAGGAGCAACTGTACACAGCGAACGATTATGGTTTGACGAAAGGTCGAAATAATTTATTTCAAAGCAGTGAATTCTAATTGATTTTTGTGTTCAATTTGGTAAAATTTCTCTTGAAATGCGTTTAAGCCTTCAAAAAGTATAAGTGTATGCTTTTTGAAGGCTTAAAAACATTCATCAGTGGACGAATGTTTGTCCTATATTCAAGTTTAAGAAGAAAATGATTTGCCCAAAGTTAAATTTGTGCAACATTTTGGTTAAGGTTATAGGTCTTCATAAATTGAATTCACAATTTGTTTTTTACATCTTGGGCGCCGACCAAATTATCTGCCAAAGCTAAGAGAAGTAATTTAGTTTGAAATTAATGATTTGAACGATTCTAATTGCCTGAGGTTTTATTTTCTGTTGAAAATGCTCAGTTGTTAAAATTCTGAAAGGCTTGAGTTGTTTCCTATCGAAAGTTAAACACGCCAAACGCTATATCGATGCTGAAGGAGTGCATATTGATTGAAATTAATGATTTGAACAATTGTAATTGTCCGAGGTTTTATTTTCTGTTGAAAATGCTCAGTTTTCAAAAGTCTAAAAGGCCTGAGTTGTTTCCTGTCGAAAGTTAAACAAGCCAAACGCTACATCGATGATGAAGGAGATAATATCGATTGAAATTAATCATTTGGACAATTCTTATTGTCTGAGGTTCTACTTTCTATTGAAAATGCTCAGTTTTCAATAGTTCAAATGGTTCTAGTTATTTTCTGTCGAAAGATAAACACGTCAAACGCTATATCGAAGCTCAGGGAGATAATATTAATTGAAATTAATGATTTGAACAATTCTAATTGCCTGAGGTTTTATTTTCTGTTGAAAATGCTCAGTTTTCAATAGTTCAAATGGTTCTAGTTATTTTCTGTCGAAAGATAAACACGCCAAACGCTATATCGAAGCTCAAGGAGATAATATTAATTGAAATTAATGATTTGAACAATTCTAATTGCCTGAGGTTTTATTTTCTGTTGAAAATGCTCAGTTTTCAAAAGTCTAAAAGGCTTGAGTTGTTTCCTATCGAAAGTTAAACACGCCAAACGCTATATCGATGCTGAAGGAGTGCATATTGATTGAAATTAATGATTTGAACAATTCTAATTGCCTGAGGTTTTATTTTCTGTTGAAAATGCTCAGTTTTCAAAAGTCTAAAAGGCCTGAGTTGTTTCCTGTCCAAAGTTAAACAAGCCAAACGCTACATCGATGATGAAGGAGATAATATCGATTGAAATTAATCATTTGGACAATTCTAATTGTCTGATATTCTACTTTCTGTTGAAAATGCTCAGTTTTCAATAGTTCAAATGGTTCTAGTTATTTTCTGTCGAAAGATAAACACGCCAAACGCTATATCGAAGCTCAAGGAGATAATATTAATTGAAATTAATGATTTGAACAATTCTAATTGCCTGAGGTTTTATTTTCTGTTGAAAATGCTCAGTTTTCAAAAGTCTAGAAGGCCTGAGTTGTTTCCTGTCGAAAGTTAAACACGCCAAACGCTACATCGATACTGAAGGAGAGAATATTGATTGAAATTAATGATTTGAACAATTCTAATTGCCTGAGGTTTTATTTTCTGTTGAAAATGCTCAACTTTCAAAAGTTTAAATGGCTGGAGTTATTTCCTGTCGAAAGATAAACACGCCAAACGTTATATCGATGCTAAAGGAGACATTATTGATTGACATTAATGATTTGAACAATTCTAATTGGCTGGTGTTTTACTTTCTGTTGAAAATGCTCAGTTTTCAATAGTTCAAATGGTTCTAGTTATTTTCTGTCGAAAGATAAACACGCCAAACGCTATATCGAAGCTCAAGGAGATAATATTAATTGAAATTAATGATTTGAACAATTCTAATTGCCTGAGGTTTTATTTTCTGTTGAAAATGCTCAGTTTTCAAAAGTCTAAAAGGCCTGAGTTGTTTCCTGTCGAAAGTTAAACACGCCAAACGCTACATCGATACTGAAGGAGAGAATATTGATTGAAATTAATGATTTGAACAATTCTAATTGCCTGAGGTTTTATTTTCTGTTGAAAATGTTCAGTTTTCAAAAGTCTAAAAGGTTTGAGTTGTTTCCTGTCAAAAGTTAAACACGCCAAACGCTATATCGATGCTGAAGGAGTGCATATTGATTGAAATTAATGATTTGAACAATTGTAATTGATTGAGGTTTTATTTCCTCTTGAAAATGCTCAACTTTCAAAAGTTTAAATGGCTGGAGTTATTTCCTGTCGAAAGATAAACACGCCAAACGTTATATCGATGCTAAAGGAGACATTATTGATTGACATTAATGATTTGAACAATTCTAATTGGCTGGTGTTTTATATTCTGTTGAAAACTGATCATACCAATTACTACATCGAAGCTGATACTAATTGAAATAAATGACTTCTAACTGGCCTGGGTTTTAGTTTCTATGGAAAGTTAGGTTTCTTTTCGGACAAAAAATGTGCTTCATCAAAATTCTGTCCAGATGGTTGCCCGTACATACATAAGGTTGTTAAATATACATATTGTAACTAGCGCAAACTCTAAAGGGAAGATGTATTAAAAAATGTTTGATTTATAAATTGACATACAAGTATATTTGAACTTTAGAAACTGTCATATATATATATATAGAGTCTAAAAGAATAGATACAAGCGTTTCTAAGGCAGTAACGGGAATTTTATTTGTTAAAACACCTTCAAAATTTTTCAGAATACCACCGAAACTGCCCCCTCAAACGCTCGACAAGATGTACTTACAAGCTAACATGTACAAACATTCAATAAAATTTACACGATGATTTCTATATACTTCTTATATGTATATCCAGTACTTATTTTATTTATTTTTAATTTTTACAATTTTATTTAGGTCTAAGTTTTAATTTTAATTTTTTTTCTTCGTATTATCATATATATATATGTGTGTAATAGTACCCGTATTTCGTTCATTATTAATTAAATGGGAATTTATTTTAATAAAATTTCTTTATTATGTTTGTATATAAAACAACATTTTATTTATATTATTTTTAACATCATTTACAAACCACTATATACCATAGTAAATACCATTGGGGATAATAAATATTACAAAAAAAAAATCTGTCGATTTTGCCCATTTACATCGTCTTTATTTTTAATATCGTTTCGTCCCCTCGCCCCCTTTTATTATTTCATATATTTATATATAATTAAATTGTACATACCTAATGTGCGTTATTTTTTTTTACATTACGATTCACATGGGCAGACCGTTTTCATCGGTTTAAAAAGGAACACAATCTTAAAAACATATTTTTTTTTTATATATTATATTATATTTACATTAATTTGTCATTGGCTCAGTCAGTGGTCCTTTTTAATACATAAATGATTCGACACATATATACACACATCCAGAGGTTAGAAATTCGTGTTTTTTCCGGTGAAAAACACACCATTTATTACATTATAAAATATATACGTGACTAACTCATCTTGTACGGCTGGGTTAATTTTACAATGCAACAGTACGATTGTATTTATGAGTAAAAACTAATAAAGTTAGGATGTCTTCCCGCGGGCCAGTGTCGTACTGAGTACGCAGCGCCCCTGCCAGTGTTATGTAATAAAACAGATGAAGTGTAGAATAATAAGCTAGTATCGAGCGGATCTTTATATGAGGCGAACGTAGACGGAAGTGTGTAAGTAAAAAACGGCACCATTGGTTGACGCAGTGCAAAATTTATTATAAAAGGTCTTCCAATAAGACATTTCATTTTCAATTGCTCAACCTGTAACTACTTGACAGATGACAAGTTAAAACTACGCCATTAATAAAAATGGAACGATATACGCTTCAACAACGCATTGAAATGATTAAAATTCACTACAAAGATGGCGAAAATTTCGCGGTCACAGTTCGCAAAACTAAAGCATTTTTGGGTCGTCGTGAAGCACCTTCTCGGCCAGCAATTGTGAAACTGGTATAAAAATTTTGGCTGTTGGGACAAGTTAGTGATGTGAAGAATCGAATTCTTGCACGTCGCTCGAGAACAACTGAGAATATTGCTGTCGTAGCTCACAGTGTTGAAGAAAACCCAAGTTTGTCCATTTCTCGTCGATCTTTAGAATTGGGCATTCCACAAAGGACGTTACACCGTATTTTGCATAAAGACTTAGGTCTTAAGGCTTTTAAAGTTCAATTAACTCAAGAACTTATGCCTACCGACCATCAACAACGTCGTGTCTTTGCTGATTTGGTCCTTGAAATGGTCCGGAATTTCATCGAAAAATCATCTTGAGACATGAGGTCTATTTTTATCTTGGAGGCTACGTTAACAAGCAGAATTGTCGCATTTGGGACTTGGAAAACCCAAGAACTGTTGTTGAAAAGCCTCTCCATCCTCAACGTGTAACTGTTTGGTGCGGTTTTTGGTCTGGCAGGGTCATTGGACCTTACTTTTTCGTAAATAAGGCTGGGGCAATTGTTACGGTGAATGGATGGCGCTGTCAAATAATTAATGATTTTTTATGGCCAGAATTGGAAGATATTCATGTAGACAACGTTTATTTTCAACAAGACGGCGCTACGTGCCACACAAGTAACGATACCATCGCTCTTTTGCGTGAAATGTTTCCTGACTGATTTCTCGAGGAGACGCTCACAATTGGCCACCGAGATCTTTAGACTTTTTTCTTTGGGGCTACGTGAAAGATAAGGTCTATGCCAATGACCCACAATCGATTCAAGACCTCAAAGATGGAATTCGTGCAGTTATCGAGGACAAACAGCCGCAAATGTGCGAATTAATGATGGAAAATTTCATGAAAAGAATATGGTCCCGTGGAAACTTACGTCATGCTGCAGACATTTTGTCAGTCTTATTCATTTCGCGTTACGCAACCACAGCTGCGAATGTGTGTTACTTATAAAACAAAACATAAGTGATATAAATAACGCATACATCGCAAGGTCGCTCGTTTATTCGTAGACTCGTCTTGTTACGATCCTGGCACGCAGGAATAATATCCCAACTCTACTAATGATGTATATACACGATTGGATAAACAATAAACTAATCGCGTATTGATTTTTGTAAGGTCCTGAACCTTAAATTACCTGACCTTAAATTATTCACAAACTAATGGAATTGTGCTATTTTGTTTAGGTCGTTAAAATTTGGTCAACATTTTTACCTATTTACTACTTCCAAGGATTCAAATTAAAGACAACTAAACTTTGGAAATCAATACAAACTTCTTGAAGCAATTGACTATAGATCTACGGCTTAGATCCTTTAGTTTTTTTAGACCCTTTGTTTTTATTTTGCTACGTGCTTTCTAAGAAAAATACTACTTTTCTTAGAAAATTCCAAATGAAAACTTCGTATTTTCTGTCTCAGCGTTTAGAAGAAATTAGTATTTTCGTTTTTATTCGATTAGAAGAAGGGAAATGACAAGACTTACATAACTAAAATGTAAAAAAAAAATTGCGTTCTCCACCTTATAAAATATTACCATTTACATAGTATTTACTATATTTATTTTATTATTCTATTAAAGATCATAAGAAGTACTGAAAAAATCCAATGAATTCTACAAACTTACGAATAATTCATCTTAAACCGTTGCATCAAAATATGACCACGCCGTATATACCTAAGTTAATCACTTTAAGGAATTCTTGTTACATCAAATATCGTTATTACAGTTCTTTGCTTCAAATTATTGCATTTGGTTTAGTCATCATGCTGTACTGTTTTAAAATTGAATTAGTTAACGACATATTTAGCAGGAACAGGAAAAATTGCATGTAGTTATCATCAATTTAAAATATAATTGAGAAAATATGCCGTGGCACTAATTCAATAGTCATACATCAATTTTAATAAAAATATGAATATTAGTGTCTCTATGTTTGTTAGAAGTTATGCGCAGTATATACAATGTGAATCGCATAAATTTGCACATATTATATACGGAATACGGAAATATACAATTATTAAAAATATAATTAAATTACAAATAGCATGAGGGTATTTTTTGATAGACCTTGTGGTTGATTAACTTAAAGTTGAGCGTGTGTTTTGGCTTTCAACGGTACAGATCGTGTGCGGAATTTGTTTTCGTCCGGGTATTTTAACGTAGTTTTCGAGGTGCGATACTGTTTAATTATCTGTTGATGACAACTTAGTTGTCGAAATACGTATACAGAACACGAATATTGTGGAAAGGGGTTATATATCAATCTTGGTGATTAAAAAAATAGGATGAGATTGATTTTATTTTTTCTTAAATTTCTTTGGGCTAAATTTTTTAAAATTATAATTTGTTTGTGGGGGAGTATAAACCCAACACGACTTAAACGACGACAAATTAATTTAAAGCATATGTACTTGTGAAAATGGGTGCTAATGCGTATAAGAAGTGGGGTAATAAGTATCACCCTATTAGAAACTATTTTTTGAAATGGTATCGTATGTTAGTTTGGTTTTGACATTCGTGAAATAGACACGCGCGAAATTTAAAGTGAACAACAATGAATCGATGTACGTCTCAAGAACGCGTGATAATTATGACATTGTTTGCGCGCAATATTCGTCAGTGGTGTTAACCACTGTCAACGTGAATTTGGGCGGAAATATTTCAATCGTGCAGCGCCCACAACGCAAACAATTCGACGTCTGGCGTACCGATTTGAAGGGAGCAGCACAATAAGGAAGAGGCGAAGCACTGGAAGGCCCCGAACTGGTCGTTCGGCTGAAAACATCGGAGCAACGAGTGAAAATGTGGTAGACGAGCTCGAAACATTCACAAGAAAACGTGCTTAGCAATTGCAGATTTCGGGGCGTTCGCTGCGCCTCATTTTGACATTGGACTTAAAAATGTTCCCATACAAAATTCGAGTGGTCCAACAGTTGTTACCAAACGACTCTGGTGTCCGTTTAGAATACAGTCGTAAGAATTTGGATTTCAACGACGAAGTGGATGATTTTCCGTCAAAATTGATCATGACCGACAAAGCTCATTTTTATCTCAGCAGTCAATAAACAAAATTCTCGGTTCTAGGGGACGGAAAGTTCACGCATAATTCAGGAAGCACTATTACACCGCTTCGAAGTTACCGTGTGGTGTGCACTTACGTCGAATAAAGTGTTTGGACCTTATTTGTCGAAGGAGTCGAAGGTAACGCTATTAAGGTGAACGGTGACCGTTATAGAACCATGCTGACTGAATTTTTTTTTCCGGTAGTTGATGAACTACATTTGGAGGACATGTGGTTCCAACAGGACGGGGTTACTTGTCATACTGCACGCAATACAATGCGTAGTTTGAAGGATGCCTTCCCAGCACGTGCAATCTCGCGTCTCAGTGATTTGATTTGGCCAGTCAGATTTTGACTGCCCCGAACTTCTTCCTCTGGGAATATTTGCAGTCGTTGGTGTACGCGAACAAGCACCGCATCTTGGAGGAGTTACAGAACAACATTCGAGCCGAAATTGAGAACGTGACACCACAAATGCTGCGCGCAGTTATGCAAAATGTAATCAGAAGTGGCCAAATTTGCATGGACGCTAGGGCGACCATTTGTCGGACATAATTTCCCACGATTAATTGAAACAAAATTTATAAGTGCGAATAAACATAATCAGTTAAAAAACAAATGAGTTTTCACTTTAAACAAAAGTAGCGAAAGAAAATCAGATGATGCTTTTTACTCCACCCTGTATATTACTAATAATTATAAATATAGTAAGAGGGGGGTTAATTTTCATGGCTACATATTGGTATTTTCACTGGAAAAGATATTAACTTCATAAATTATTTCATTTGTTTTTTTTCTTTTATTCTCACATGTTTGTAAAATATATTGTATTGTTAAAGCAAGAATATCAGTTTTTTTTTTGTTGAACTGTATGTAGTATTAATGTTATGATATTTTCTCTAAATTAAGGTGCAGGAATCCAACATATAGACACTAATATCGCAAAAAACATATCGACAAACATTAAATATATCACAATTTTATTATTATTTTGAGTAATTATTTAGTATAGTCCTCCTTTTACTGATGCTTTTTTGACAAGTAAATGTATTTGTTATCGTATCATTTTCGTTAATTTAAAAAATAATTTTTTATAATAGTATATATATATATATATGATTTCGCGGGCGTAATATGTATTCGCGTGGTTTCTCCAATATTTCGGTAAAATATAAGAATAAGACGAATAGCATTGGACAGAGAGCATCGCCTGAAGATGATAAATGAGATTTTGCTGAAATATCACACCAGTCCTTTACAGAACAGAAGCAACTTAGGCGGGGGGAAACCCGAAGCCACGCAAACATATGCACTTGATATTTTCGCGAACGTACGATGAAGATGTATTTTCTTGTGTTCTATGTGTTATGTTCTGAGAAGGATCGTCCTCTCGACATTCCAACGAGATCCCACTCGCCTTCTTCTGGACTTGGTCTGTCGCTTACTATAACTGAAGACCGTCTGATGTCTGTCTAGTGGTGCGACAACTTATACGTTGCTGCCTTGGTGGGGAGCGTTGCCTTGCTGCGACGTCAATCATTGGTTCGAATACTCGACTGCAGAATACACAGACATTGGGACCAATCACGAGCAGTCGAGCGCACGAGGCGTCAATAAGGCAACACTTCCCACCAAGGCAGCAACGTATAAGTAGGCGCATCACTAGACAGACGTTAGACGACCTTCAGCGTTAATAAGCGAGAGAACATGTCCAGAAGGTGAGTGAGATCTCGTTGAAACGTCGCGGGAACAGTCCATCTCAAGATATAATTTATACAAGGCTTAGAACTCAAGAAATCTTCATATACATATATTTGCTTTGATAATGATGTAGTTTTTGTTGAAATTTTATTGATCGATTTACAATCATCAATCTTAATACAAGATTTGTGAATAATTGCAAGTTATACCATTTACTTGTCAAAAAAACACGGTTATAAGAAGTGAGGTTATATTAACAGACAGTTATCTTAATTTTAAAAGACGATAAATAAAAATACATTTAAATATGACACTTAAATCAAAAACAATGCATTAAAGTACATCACAATTAACAAATATTGTTCGAAATTAATACTTAAAAAAAGTAATTAGGAAACATTTACATCATGTCCACACATTGCGTGAATTTGAAATTATTTTTGATTTTAGGAATAATGAAATACGGATTGTCAGAGTATATAGTGTAGATTTTAGAAAATTTTATCAATTATTAGCTTATTTTAAGTTCAAGTATCCCCACAACTTTCGCTACACCAAATATTAAATCGTTTTGTCGTAAATTTAAATTTCGCGCCAATACAGTAACTCCCCCCCTTTCAAAAATTTTAAAAAAAATCAAAGGTCGCTGTGGAATTTTTCCAGATTCGAAGACGCTTGTCGAATTTCCCTTTTCAGACATTAGTAACTACATTGGGAACTCGAACAAAGTACAAATTTGACAAGCGGCATCGGGAAGAAGGTTTCGAAAATTAACGACTGTCTTGAAAGCTTGCGAGTATTATTTATGATCATAAATGAGCGTATGAATATTTGGCGATCGTTGATCAACAATTTGGCACCATCTGTTTTGGCGAAGAAACAATAATTTCAATACATATTTATGATATAGTATTTTGTTTTGCTTATTGCTAGTAGCTAAACGATAAAATCCCCTACACATTGAGCCGCTATGAAACTCCAGACTTGAAGGAACGAACAAGTGCAATCTTCTTTGTATTTTTTAGTTTGATTTTGAAACCGTGGGCGTTGATTAAAAGGGCTTTATAATATCGTACATTAGATAGAAATAAATAAACTATTTTCTTCTAAATCTCCAAATAGGTTTTTGGAATATTTTCTTAAAAAATAATTTTTGGCACAGATATCAACCAACGCCTCTGGTTTCAATACAGTACATATAACACGTTCATTAGTTTCATTATATTTAAAAAAAATTTGTTTTGGAATCCACCTAAATTATATACGAAATGATCTTTAACGAGCTGGAGAAGAAGGTATTTAAATTTCAACGAAATGAATGAATATTTTAATATTTTAAAATGAATTTTGTGATATTTAAGCTAAACAGGACCGTAGGAATGAAAAATAAAATACATGACTAAGGTTTTATTTCTACCAGTTTTCTTTGCACAACAAAGAAAAGTTTTTTAAAACCAATTAATTATATGAATTCATATTTGAAATTGTACTTACTCAGTTAACGTTTTAACTTTTTTACTTCTTATCCTACACAAACAATTACATTCTATCAGAATAAATGCATATATCCGAGTAAAATTAGGATTTACTGAATTAATTAAAGATTTTAATGTTTAATCACTATTGTATTTAACACCGAGAAGATAATTTGATTTATAAACAATGAGGTTATGGTGATTTTGATGGAGCCTGAGAGGTTATGTTTACATTAAAATGTTAATGAGTACGTTCTTATAGTTTGCTTTATTCTTCAATATTTGAACGCACCCTTAGTAAAAGGCAAAATTCAAAAATTTTCGAAAATAAAAAGCATAATTAAGACATTCTTTAAAATATTAAAACCAATTTCTATTTCGTTTGGACAAACCTGGGTTTATAAGGTAGTTTTTGCGTTAAATTTTGAAATTTTTAGATCACTTCGTATATAAAAGAACACATGATATAGGTTATGTACTTACTTAGACGTACTTACAATACTTAAAAATAGTGTTGGATGCTATAGGTAAGTTTTGAAAATGTAAAACGTAGTTTCAAAATAAATAAAAAATGTCAACTTAAGCATTCATAACTTACCTTTTCCTGGATTTCGTTTAATTTTAAATAATTCTAAATTCAATTTGAGGCTATGTTTCATAATCACATTATCGAATTGATTTTTCGATTTCAAAGTTTTAAACCCGAAGTAGTTTTGGCACAAAATAAGTTCCTTAGGAGCTTTTTTTTTAACAAAAGATTGTCAAAAATTTCCAAATAAAAATGTCTTGTATTTACATAAATTAAAATCCTGAATAATTGATACGTTCTCGTCACTTTCCCAATGTAATCTGGAGCGTGGAAGACAATCTTACACTTCTCGCCTATAGGTACCGACACATAAATTTAGTAGTTACAGTTCGTTTAAAAGGTGTCCAAAAATGACGTAAAACTTACCACAACAATAATTATTATTAATATTAGTTTACTAAAATCTAACACACAGCCTCTATATTTATGAATAAATATCATTTTTTCATTTTTAATTTTGTGTTATATATTATTATGTATATATACAGTGTCGTCGAAAAGATATTGCCAATGTCATTTGAAATTTTGTACGTAATTTCATTTGATGTGCGATTAGATATTTTTAAATACATTTTTGATGTTTATTATACATAATATAATATAAATAGTGTTTATTTGTATTATTTATTTTTTCCAGAAAAGCAATTAGATACATCGAATAAACAAATCGGTATTTTGGAGGTGAAAAAATGAGAATCAGTACAAAATAGGGAATAAAATGATGCAAAAGTTATGACGAGATGTAAACTGAACAAAGTTTTATGAGAATTATTTGGATGTATGTTAAAAATCTTGCATAAAACGATTGGAAAGTATCTAGTGCCAAATGCATTAAGGTACAAAGAAGTTTACAAAACTCGTAATATTTTGTTTTTCGTCTCTTTGAAGGAAAAATATCTCTGAAATACAATTTCTTTTCAACGGCACTGTATGTATATAGTGTCTTAAAAATAAGGAATAGAAGTTTTCAATTTTTATCTGTTGATAAATATATTATTTACTTTCGTTTTAACTTTTTACTAGATTTGCATAATTCCCAATTTCAGACGAAACGATTTTTTTAAATTACGAATTTTTTTAATCAACCTATGACATTTTCGAAGAGAGTATATTCGATTACTTTGCACTTAAAAGTATCTCTACAAAATGCACACGTAATATTTTCCATTTAAAAGACCTACGACGTTGAAATCACATTGGGTATTTAAATAAAAACAAAGTGTCAGAAAAATCAGTTCCTTATTTTTAGAACACAGTGTATGTTATATTCTATAACCCCGGGAGTTTTTGCGAACAGTTGAGCACACATATAAATATAAAAACATCTAGATATAGTTCGCTTATGATTTTTTACAAAGAGAAACGAAAGAATATTTTGCGATGGTTTTAGAAGGAAACACATGATGATAGAGACGATGAGACCATTTATATATATTGTAGTATATATATAAGTATGTATATATACATACGCTACTGCAAAAGAATGGGGGATATTTGGTATTAAAAATTTTGAAATAATCGTGAAAATAACATACGTGTACATTTAAATACAACTTTGACATACAAAAAAAATACATTTAAACTTGTTTGAACATATTTTAGTGGTGGTATCAAATAGATGGAAGTATGCAGCAAACTAGTATAAATTACGGTCATATCGACTGAAATTTATTCCTGAATAGGCAATTGTGTATTTTATTTGGATTGGATGATTCGAATTTGGAACAAAAACAATAAAAAAGAAGGTCAATTGCATGTAGTAACTTTAAAGGATAACGAAAATATATTTTTTATGATTATAGAAACCTCTGTAGATTCCCTAAGTAGCAAAGGTACATTGGCTAAAATATTTTGAGTTGTTAAATGCTTCATAAAGGTTCTAAAATGAAATTTCTTATAAAAAATTTACGAGGAAGTATTTGTTTATAAATGAAACTGTCTATTATTCATCGTCATCAATAGAGCTTTTAAAAGGAATACAGGGAAGTATTAAAATAAAATTTTATGGAACTTTACCTAATTTCAGATCGAATATACAGTGTTAAGTACTGGGTGTTATTTAAAAAAAATCATTAAAAAATGGAAGTGAGATATTAAAGGTAGGTTGAAAGAAGACGCAATAACAACTGATAATCAATAAGCTTGGCATCCCTTGCTTTATACCAGTGATTCGAAGATGCCTCGCTCATGGATTGTTAACTGTGACTGGTGTAAATAGATTTCTGAACCGTTTTCCTGCTTTAGATTATACAACAACTTTAAATTTATAATTACACTTATGCAGCCTTTCTCGTGAGGGTTAACCTTGAGGTATGTATCAATAAAGAGAAATTAATGAAGATAGTAAAGAGCTAGACAGAGGAATTGATGTGAGATTTGCATTATTTAAAAAGAAAAACTGTGGTTCTGGAGAAAAAGAAATAGGTAATGTTGCACTATCTTAAAAGTGTAAAAAAAGAAGAGAAAATTAAAATTTGGACACGATAGTCTGCGAAAAATAATTAATAAAAAATTCGCGCTGTATAAATAGGAAGGATGGAATATTTCTAAGTAAGCTTAGGAAATGAATATCTTCCGAGGTCTAAAATATCAATAGTTCACTGTATACCAAATAATACCATAAAATAAAAGATTGAAGTAGTCGAAGTAGATTGGGAACAAAGAATTGATATGGTATGGGCTAAGTTGGATGAGTGCTAGCAGATGGAAAAAAATATTAATTTGAATCATAATTTGAAGCCATTAGCAAAAAATAATTACTCCCTAGTCTTATCACACCGGTGACAATATACACACCAGAACTAAGTAATAAATTTCTCGGCTTTTAAATAAAAGGATTGACAGTGCATATTCGACCTGTAATATCATGGAAGACATCTAAAAAATGAGTTTTTATGAAAGAGACACAATTGATCGGCAAATGCATAATTGCTCTGTCAAATTTCATTCGTCAAAAGACGAATTCAGTGCAGGGAAGTTCCCCAGCTATAGATGAAGCTTTAAAATAATTGGCGGAATACTATCCATGGTAGAGTAGTTGGAAATTATCAACGAAATTAAACATTTCACTTTCATTTAAAAAAAATAGGGGAAGTGGGCAAGTCTAAAGCAAGAATACCTTAACAAACTTTAACATGGAAGCCAAAAGGTACAAGAAGTTGCGGTAGACCTAAAAAAAGTTAGCAATACGATATAAAAGGTAATTGAGGAAAAGATGATTGGAAGATCCTTAAAATGGTAGAGAGAAACGACGATTAGGTATCGGAAGACTTGAAATGTTGTGAATCGATGTTGTGATCCAGATTAAACCTGGAAAACCTACAGAAATAAAGTTGTTTGTGACTCAACTCGACAACATGAAATTTCGAGGAGAAAGAAAAGGTTCTGGAGAATATGGAGTCAAGTTGTGCAGGAACTGGTCACACAGTATTCCCAAGAAAAGAAAATGGTTGTTTGTATGCCGGAATTGTCCTAAAGGCTATGTGTAACGGTGTAAAAATGTAAGAAAATTCGATATTCGAATACTAAAATAGCACATCCCCAAGTTCTTTTTGAGCAGCGTATATTTGGATCGATTATATAAACGCCGGAAAGAAGGCTTTTAACGCACAGTCTTTATCTTATTTTTGTTCTTGTTTTATTTCAGTTATAAAATCCTCTATTCATGGCGACTCTATTTCGGTTGTGCCACTTGCATTGCAGAATCCGTAAGTACGTGCGTCTAAAGCTAGCATTACACAAAGCGTAACACATCGGATTAATGGTCGAATTTATATAACACAAATAATAAAAGAAATCCCACAGTTTATCCGGTATTCTATATTCAGTAGAAGTCACTGGTTTTAACAACACCAATATATTATAAGGCGTCCAGGTTATGATAAACGTCAATAGGATGGCCGATAGTGTTTTCGCCGCTTTCTTATCAGCCTTTTTCTCTTGAGTCTTCTTCTTCTTCTTCCCCTGGTTTTTGGTGGCGTTCGCCAACAAAGTCTTACCCGCCAACTGTTTCGGAATAATCTTCGCGTTCAGTGGGATGCGGATATCGGGCATCGCAGACGGTCTTCTTAGATGGTTGACGTGCAGACCGCTACCCAAGGCGAATTCGCCGTCCAACTGTTGCCTGGCCGGTTTCGGCGTCCCCTCCGGTATCATTTTGATTGAGGGCACGTTGTTACAGGCAGGCCCTTCGTTGGCATCACCCGGGAGCTTGATGAGGATCGTGTATACGCTGTCCGTCGACACCGATCTGCCTGTGAGACGGTTGGCTGTCGGTAAACTTCTGGAATCTCTTGGTACTAAACGGGTTGGTGTTATGTTGACTTGTGGTACAGTCTGGTCTCGAGTTGGTGGTATCCCCGCTGTATGTGGATCTCTAAAACATATACATATACATATGTATTTAATAGTAATACTATTCCGTAATAGATTCCTTAAAACCTACTATGGGACTCGTGGGCTTTCAATCTATGAGTTTGTGTACAGTAATAAGTTATATTGTTTAGATATATAAGCAGAGGGCGCTCATACGCATAAGATTTAAACAGTGCATAGCAAAGACGATGTGATATCTTTCATGTTGTCATGTGTGCTGTAATAAAGGTCTAGGAAATGCATAGTGTGTTTTTACTTAGATATATGTAAATGTAGGTTCACCGAAAACGACGATGCTGTGCGCAAGATCATCAACGAAGATCGACATGTGACATATCGCCAGATTGAAGCATTATTGGAGATTTTAAGGACCTCAATTCAAAACATTTTGCATAAAGAATTGCGTGTAAAAAATTAGATTCCTGTTGGATACCACATCTGCTGTCCGAAGAAGAGAAAGCAGCTAGGGTGAATTGATGTCAAAAAACTCTAAATCGCTTCAACCCGGAAACTCTGTACGTGTACAGCATTGTCAGTAGTGATGAATCTTGGATTTATTTATACGAGCCGCAAAACAAACGCCAGTCATCTGTTTTTGTGTTCCAAGGTGAAGAAAAGCCGACAAAAGTCCTCCGTTCTCGAAGTGTCTCGAAAGCAAGTGATGTAGCAACGATTCCTCTACAAGATCAAAGAATTATTACTGCCGATTGATATACAATCATTTGTTTGCCGCAAGTCATCGCTGAGCTTCGAAAAACAGTCTTTAAAAGCTATCTACCGTTTTATTCCAGTTTTATATGCAAAACTTAAAAGACAGCCCAAGTACGCATAAGATTAAGACAAGGTGTGCATAGCAGAGATGATGTAATATCTTTCATGTTGTCATGTGTGCTGTAATAAAAGTCTAGGAAATTCATAGTGTGTGTTTTTACTTAGATATAAACGCAATTAACATTGGTCTTTCGACATTGCAATAAACATTGGTCCTTCGACATTATTTACAGGTTGTAACATCGTAAGTGCATTATGACTTGAGGTGGTAGCTTTGCTAGTGCATTAATCGCCTCTGATTGCTTCCAGAGTTACGTCTTAGTATTCATTTCTATCAGCCTGAACCGAGATGGGGTCAAAAGAAACGTTATCAATGTTGTTACTGTTGGGTTTAACCTGATTCATCAGATTCAAAATGGATTAGATTTTTTCTTGTTTCTAGTTTTCCGAGGAAAACCAAATATTTCCCATGGAAAAAATTTAGTTAAAAAGGAAAGATTATTGTATTGGGTTGGCAACTAAGTACTTTCGGTTTTTACTGATGGAGAGCGTTGCTTTATTTTTTGTATAACGTATGTTAGTGCTGTACTTTACCGTTTGTCGCGTGATACTAGTCACATTGACGTAACTTCACAAGCAAATAGTGCGTGATTTTTATTAAAGCTATTAGTTGTGGGTTAATTTTAAATGGAGTGCAGAAACGAACATTTTCGACATATTTTACTATTTTATTTCCGTAAAGGAAAGAAAGCTGCTGCGGCTCACAAAAAGATATGTGAAGTTTATGGTGCTAAATGCTTAACAGAGCGCACGTGTCAGAATTGGTATAAAAAATTCCGTTCTGGAGATTTTTCCCTCAAAGATGAGCAACGTTCTGGTCGGCCTACTGAAGTTGATGATGACCAAATCAAAGTCATAATTGAAGAGGATCGTCATATAACTGTTCGAGAGGTTGCGGAGAGGCTACATGTATCGCATACAACAATTGAAAAACATTTAAAATGTCTTGGGCTAGTTAAGAAGCTTGATATTTGGGTACCTCAAGAATTGAAAGAAATTCATTTAACACAAAGAATCAACTTTTGCGATATGCACCTTAGACGAAATGAAACCGACCCTTCCTTAAAAAGAATCATCACTGGTGATGAAAAATGGGTCCTGTACAGTAACATAGTTCGAAAACGATCATGGAGAAAACACGATAAACCAGCTCAAACCACATCGAAAGCTGAATTGCATCCAAAAAAGATCATGCTGTCAGTTTGGTGGGATTACAAAGTTGTTGTGTTTCTTGAGCTGCTTCCAAGGAACCAAACGATCAATTCTGATGTTTACTGTCAACAATTAATAAAACTGGATGAAGCAATCAAAGAAAAACGGCCAGAATTGTCAAATCGGAAAGGTGTAGTTTTCCACCAAGATAATGCAAGGCCTCACACATCTTTGGCAACTCGTGGGAAACTATTGGAGCTTGGCTGGGAAGTGATGCCACATCCCCCATACAGCCCTGATCTAGCACCATCTGATTACCATTTATTTCGAAGTTTGCAGAATTCTTTGAATGGTAAAACTTTCACAAATGACGATGACCTTCACTCGCACCTGGTTTAGTTTTTTGCTGATAAGGACCAGAAATTTTATGAGCGCGGAATCATGCAGCTGAAAGAAAGATGGCAAAAGGTCATTGAGCAAAATGGAAAATATATAATTGATTAAAAACTATTCTTTGTTTAAAAAAAAAGTGTTTTATTTTAGACTACAAAACCGAAAGTACTTAGTTACCAACCCAATAGAAAAAAATTGTAGTTAAGTTCATAGATTGGCTGATCCTATTTAAAAAAAGAAGCGGAAAAAAATTGGATCAGATATGAAATGAAAATTTAAGTTGTTAACAGTACGCAATGTTCTCCAGATTGGATCATCATCATATACATGGCAATAAATCGAAAGAAAAGTCTGAAATATGTAGACAGGTAATCTTAAGAAGTGTACCTAAAGAAAGCTCAAAATGGTGACCGATAGAAACAAATTAAAAAAGCGTGTTTTCAAATTCGATCCACTTTAAAGAAGATGTAATTACGATGGCTTGTAGTAGCCTCAATACTAAGTAAATAAAACTCTAAGGAAAGGTTATTAGTTTTCGTTAGTTAATTAAGGTTAATATAACCCCTTTTCACAATAATTTTCGAATTCCGTATACGTATTTTGACAACTAAGTCGTCACCATCAGCAGATAATTAATCACAATGTCGCACCTGGAACCGCGACAAAACCCGCACAGAAACAAAGTTCATACCAGACTTACACCGTTGAAAGCCAAACACACAATTGCCGCACGTACATATACAGGATACGAAAATTATTGTGGAAAGGGGTTATATTAGCCTTAGTTAATTGAATCAAACATAATCTCGATTACTTGTTTTGACATAAACGAATCTGTTTTGTTTCCAAAACCTCAGGTAAATTGGATCATATACAGCTTTTTAATTCATACAAAATTGTACTAAATATCAATACCTGATAACATTGAGAGAAGTACATCTAGAGACAGAACTTGGCAAAGGCGTGTCTATTGATAGTGGTGTGATATAACCTTGACCCTGTTCGCTGGGACTTTCTTCCTCGGTATCGCTGTCTTCTCTACCAGAATGCCACCACGCAACACACCAGTCCCTTATCCTCCATATCCCGTTCAGCAAACCGTTTTTTTGGTAAACCTGCTTTAAAAATCCAATCGAATTAGCGCCCTTTCAATTCACGACAATCGACAAAAAAAATCAACGTTCATCTTTAAATATTACGAATACAATTACAAAATCTCATGGCAATTTCTAAATGTATTCGTGGAATATGTGGTTTTCGATATCGATTGGTGGAACTAATTGATTGAATTGAAGTTTGCAGCAACACGTTTAGTATTACTAGAAACGTTCAAGGCAATATGTTAGAGGTTTTAGAGCCAATTACGTGAAATTTGAGCTTATTAACTACTAAATTTCCCGATGATAATTAATATATAACATCGTTAAGTTTAAATATACAAGGCGGTCATATAAAGTCAAATATTTGCGAACACGCTTCTCAAAACAGCGGATATTTTATGGAAAGGGCAATTAAAAAAGAGTTAATTTAAAATTTTGTTTCAGTATAATTGTGACGTAACATTTTTAGTATAAAAAAAGTGCAGAAACTTTCAATTTTACAAAAGCTTTTTTGGAATTCTCACAGAGAAATATAAATTAATAATGCACATGATTTTCACGAATAATAATAATGTTTGGAATCTTAACATCATGAACTGGAATTAGCAATCTAAGTAAACACGAAGGTATTCTTGAGTTTGAGTAAGCATTTCGTGAGTTCGAGGAAGAAATGTACGGCATATTTCTTACTCGAACTCACGAAATGCTTACTCAAACTCAAGAATATCTTCGTGTCCACTTAGATTGCAGCTTCAATTTTGCAAAACATACATATTGATCAAATATGAAGGTTTGCATTCATAATAATGGGATCGTATGAACTTTTCAAGCTTTCGCAGACCCAATTTTGTATTATACATACATACACTCCGCGCAACATGAATAGGACCAACTGCATATATGACATTTGTAGTTGGTATAAACATGGTAGCGCGCTGGAATTGTTATTTTCGAAAATAAGAGGGTTGATAAAAAGATGTATGTAGGCACCAAATATAATTTTTGTAAAAGTCAGTGCAAATGTACGTTACTAATGACAATAAGTAGAGTAATTAAACGCCACTTGAATACGACCAATCTACAAAATAAAAGATTCGTTTGCAATAACAAAATACTTTATTGTTCAATAATGAGTACTTTTGCCATTATTTCTTATAACCTCAAATAGTCGGGATAGAATGGAATTATACAGGGTTCTCAAGTAGTCAACGGGAAGTTCCGCCCAACTTCGTTTCAGCGCCTGCTCTAGTTCGTCAGCGCAACTGAATTGGGTAGCATTGGAGTACAATTTACGCGACAACCATCCCCAAACATTTTCTATGATGTTCAGGTCGGGGGAGAGCGATGGCCAATCGAGAACCTCCATGCTTTGTTCTTGAAACCAGCGCCGAACAATGCGCGCGGTGTGAATACTGGCATTATCCTGTTGGAAAATAAATGGCCCACCTGCCATAACGTTGGAAAATTTGTCTTTCACCTGTTCCAGCAGCTGGACGTACTTTTCCGAATTCTGTCTGCCCTTCACTATTACTAAATCAACAGGTCCGTTATAGGAAACAGCTCCCCACACCATGACTGAACCAACATCGGCTCGCCTTCGTGACTGAATCACTTCATCTTTACTTAAATCGTGGAAATAATAAGAAAACCCATCCGGGCCATCTAAATTAAACTTCTTCTCGTCACTGAAAATAACAGTTTGCCATTCTCTTGTCCACCCCATTTTTGCTTGAGCAAACTGAAGACGTGCAGTGCGCTGAAATTCCCTTAAAGGAGGCCGTCGTTTAATTTTCAAATGTTTTAAATGCGGACAGGTCTTCAGTAACTTCTGTACAGTTCTTACCGATGCATTCGTTCCAACGTTATTCGCGATTTGTCTTGCCGTTAATGCCGAATTCGATGCTTCGCGTAATATGGCTCGACGTTCTCTCTTAGTTGTAACGGATGTTGTTCGCCCTTTAAAACGTTTTCCATAATTCTCGGGATCCCTAATAAAATTGTTCACAACCTGGTGTGATCGACTTATTTTCTTTGCAGTAGCCCTTGAGGAATACCCTTCTTGATGAAACGCTTTAATTTTTCCAATTTCTTCCATACTTAAGCACTTCTGTCGTCCCATCGTTGCACAATACCCTTAATTACAGATGTTTGTTTATCCGGATACACGTTGTAACTCGACACTCATCCGGTAGCTTACTATTAAATACTGGTCGTATCCAACCGGCGCGGTGCATTTTATATGTATGTGGTACTTACGTCACCCAATGCATAACGTTAGGCACTATTGCGCAATAATGCGTATTATTTGCCATATCATACCATTACAAACTTGCATTGTATTTTTAGTAAATGAATTGTTTTTCAAACCACCGAAAGCTTGCAACAAGTCGGGTGGTCCTATTCATGTTGCGCGGAGTGTATGTTCGATCAAGGTTGGAATACACATCTTTGATATGGACCCCTTGCTACGACAAACATTATCATCCATAAAAATGAATTCTTCTCCCATTGGTGCTGTATGCTAAAGAACGATGAATCGTAGAACCTCATTCGGAGATCTGTGTTCAAGAACTCAATTTTCTATGAAATAAAAGTCGGCGTGCTTTTTAGTACTTAAACTGGTCCATACCATCGCGCCACCCCTTTCATCTTTCGAGAAAATTGTGTGTGTTATTACATGCTCTGGGTTTACGCCAAATCAAATTCGTCACTGGATAATACTCGTCCACATTCAGTATGACATTCAGTTGACTTGCTCATTTGTCCTCATGCCACAGATTCTCTTGCAAACCAACGATCTTCGGGCTAGACGTAGCAAACGATTTCCTATCGTTTGCATTGATGTGGACTTCTAGTGGTAGTGGAAAACTCATTTCGAACTTGAGTTGCATTAAGAGCGCGATTTCTACTTACTGATTGCAATGTTCGATCTTGCCTTTCCACGAGCACCTTCTCATTTTCCAAGAAGCTATTATAACGTTTAAATTACGCTTTGAGTTACTCAAAATCCTTCGGTAAAACTGTGTTTTGTTGTTCCACTTTCCAATTAGCCTATGCCCCCCCAAAGTTTGTATCAATGACGTGATGTGTTTCGGCTTTACACGTTGTCAAAATTACGAATTTTCAAATTAAGATACTAACAAAGAAGCATGAAGCGCGCGTTCATACATTCCAGCGGCGCTCTCTTTCACACATGCGTAAACGCGTCTTGTGTATTCGTTTCTTGAAACAATAATACTTTCCTTTATCGTCAAACATGCAATTGTTTGAAGGAACGAAGTTCATGTTTGTCCCGCCAAATATAAACTTGGCATACGCCATTTGGTGAACGTCTGACGTAATTCAAATGTTAATAACACCAGGTTTACGACGCGTTTCCTGTATATCAACTGTCTTCAGGTAAACTGTGATGTTATTAACGAACTTGTTCTCTGCAGACTATAGTATCGTTTGCAATACAGCAAAGAAGACATATTTGGATGATAGAGGAGGGTTTTTTTTTCATTTTGTGCTGTGTTGCAATTGATACCACAGAGAATAAATTCATCGACAATTTTCCTGAAGAGAAGAAACACGCCGTAAACAGGGCGTTGTTAACATTTAAAGTATTCTCAGACATTTATTCGTTTCTTAATGAATAAACATTGCCTCCCTCTATCGTCCAGCACAAGAATGTATTGAACGACAAAGCGAGAACGTGTCTATCTTGCTTTGTCGTTCAATATATTCTAAGACCAGAGAGAGAAGCAATGTTTATTCATAATTTTTCTGTATCGAAAAAATACAATAAACTCTACGAAGGAATCATTCGTTAATATAAGGTTTTCCAATAGAGATGATGTGATTTTGAAGTGACATTTCGGCCATTTGTAATATGTCATGATCTGTCATTTGTTTTTCATTGTATTCAGTAGTGTTTACAATTTCATCATGGAGAGATATACGCAAGAACAACGTTTACAAATTATTCAGTTTTATTATCAAAATAATCGTTCTCCAATTGCAACTTTTCGTGCGCTTTTGCCATTTTATGGTCGTAATAATCGTCCAAGTGTGCTCGCTATTCGTCGAATTGTTAAAAATATTGAGGTTAAATTTTCTTTACATAATTTTCAAGTGCCAATAAGATAAAGAACCGCTCAAAGTAATGTAAATATTGCTGCCGTTCAGGCAAGTGTTACTGAAGACCGTAATTTGTCGATTCCAAGACGTTCTCAACAATTGCGAACCACAAACCACAACCTGGCGGATTTTGAGAAAGGATTTGGGTTTGCATCCCTATAAAATTGTTCTCACTCAAGAACTGAAGCCATTGGACCACCGTAAACGTCCTGAATTTGCTGCTTTTGCCTTGGAACAACTTGAAAACGATAACGATTTTTTTAAGAAAATCATCTTCTCTGATGAGGCTCATAAAGAACCGCTCAAAGTAATGTAAATATTGCTGCCGTTCAGGCAAGTGTTACTGAAGACCGTAATTTGTCGATTCCAAGACGTTCTCAACAATTGCGAACCACAAACCACAACCTGGCGGATTTTGAGAAAGGATTTGGGTTTGCATCCCTATAAAATTGTTCTCACTCAAGAACTGAAGCCATTGGACCACCGTAAACGTCCTGAATTTGCTGATTTTGCCTTGGAACAACTTGAAAACGATAACGATTTTTTTAAGAAAATCATCTTCTCTGATGAGGCTCACTTTTATAAGGATGGTGTGGTAAATAAACAAAACTGTCGATTCTGGTGCGAAGAAAATCCACAAATTATTTATGAAAAACCATTACATTCACCTAAATTGACAGTTTGGTGTGGTTCTTGGTATGGTGAAATCGTCGGTCCGTACTTCTTTCAAAATGAAGCTGGTAACACCGTTACTGTCAATCGAGAGCGGTATATATTGATAATAACCAACTTTTTATGGCCGACAGTGGAAGAAGTTGATCTTGACAACATTTGGTTCCAACAAGACGGGGCTACGTGCCACACAGCAAATGCAACAATAGAATTATTGCGAGAAAAGTTTGAAGATTCGATTATTTCAAGAAATTGTGATATTGAATGGCCTCCAAGAAGTTGTGATTTAACACCATTAGACTATTTCTTGTGGGGTTATTTGAAGTCATTGATCTATCGAAATAAACCAGACTCTCTTTAAGCTTTACAAGTCAATATTGAACGTGCCATTCATGACATACGACTAGATTTAGTGGAAAAAGTGCTCGAAAATTGGGTTCACCGAATTCGTTCCTGCAGAAGAAGTCGTGGAAACCATTTGAATGACGTTTTATTTAGAACTTAATTGTATCGATTGTACTTCACATTAAATAAAAAACTTTTGAATTTGTTAACAATAAGTGTGTTTTTTTTAAAGAAATCATATCACTCTTATTAGAAAACCTTGTAACACAAGTCTACCTGAAGATGAGTAAATCTCTGAAACATATGTAGTAGACAGGGTGTTATTAGCATTTGAATGATTCCTTTTAACATTTATTCGTTTCTTGTTTAAAAATGTTGAAATTACTTTACGAAAATATTTTTATTAATTGGCATTACTGTAGAATATCCATTTTGAGTAGTGTATAATAAATATTCCTTTGTAACAAGACCAACTAGATTTTGTTAATTTTAAAATAGCCCCTTTCCCAAAGCGAATATCCGTTTATATAATCATATTCGCACGATTTTTACTCTCCATATGGTATAAATGCGTGTCAAATTGACGGTCAAGTGACGCATCTCACTAGATTAATTTTTGAGGTCATCTATATTTAAAATAAAATGAATTTTCCTCCAAGATATGGTGAGTGGGTAGTAAATAAACGAGTGTGTAGAATACAGATAGGGAAAATATTGATTATTCATGAATGGGGTTTATTTGAAGTTAATGAAATCTAAATATTAATCATTTTCAATAATTTTAACAAGTTTTATGACAATTCAAATAGGTTTACAGAAGTTTTTTAATCCGAAATAATTTCGAACATTTTTTGAAACGAATCAAAAAAGGTTCGTATTTTTTGTTAGAACCGAGTTTGAAATGCTATTAATACGTACGTAATATTAACAGTAACTAGAGATTAGTGAAAATGATATGCAAAAAAGTTCAGAGATAAAAAATAATTATTGAAAAACAAGTAAATAATGTATCATACTTTGCTTATGATGATAAACACTTTTTTTTAATTATTATTTAATCATGGCACGAAAGATTTGCAGCGCCTGATGTAAAGAGTCTCGAGGTCCGTAACTTTTGAGGCATTTATGTTCTCTTTAAATCTAATTTAATTTTAGTTTTTCTAGGTTATTTGTAAATAAAATGACACGACACCCGAAAAAATCAACGATTCATATATATTGTGGATAACAAGCGCCTCCCTCTGTCGTCCACTATACTGAACGACAAAGCGAGAAACGCTTGTTATACATTATTTTTCTGTATGGAAATGATATGATAGACGCTACCAACTATTAATAACACAAATCTGCCTGACGATCCGTGATATCGGTGAAACATATGTAGTAGATATGGTGTTATTAATAATAGAATGAATCCTTTTAACATTCATACATATATATTGTAATAATAATGTTTTATTATTTCATGTTATTGAGTGTCAAAATGCAATACTTAAATGATACATCACGTCGTCTTGCTAAAAATGGAATAATCTATTTTTTTTAATATGTACATATACTCAAGCTTCACGTTAGAATGAAAAAATGTAACAATTTGAATCACATATTGGAAGCCAAATATGTATTATTTACTCTTGCGATTTTAACAATCAAAAGGTATTAATTAAAGTTTTATAAGTATTTACTTTTGACAACTAAAAGAAATAATGCTCCGGCTAGCTTAATAAATAGACTTCAAAATCTCAGGCGGCAGAAGAAACGAATTTAACGAATTCTTTATATCTTGATATTAAATAAATCATACTGTAATTAAACTTGAAAAGTTACACATTTCATAATGAGCAACGAAGTCCATTCCCACTTAGGTGGTTATGTTAACAAACAAAATTTGCGTTTCTGGGGCACAGAGAATCCGCATGAAATGCATGAAAAGCCATTGCAACCTCTCAAAGTGACTGTTTGTGTGGCATTTGACGTGAAAAAGTAATTGGCCCTTATTTTTTTTGAAGACGCCGATGGCATAACCGTAACCGTAAATGGCGAGCGTTTCAGGCAAATGCTAAACGAGTTCTTTTGCCGCAAGTTGCTGCATTGGGTCTCGATCATTGTTAGTTTCAACAGGACGGGCTGAGCGGTTGCCACAGTTCGGGCAACGGTGGAGATTTTGAGACACCAATTTCCAGGTCGAGCGAACTCCCGTTTTAGAGATTTAAACTGGCCATCCAGATCGCCAGATCTAACAGCACCAGACGTCTTCCTTTGGGGCTTTTCAAAATCTCGCGTTTACCACAACAAACCACGAATCTTGGAAGTCTTGAAAGCTAACATTGAAGAAGAAATCGCCAATTTGGAGCCACATGTTTTGCGAGTAACAATTCAAAATACCGTAAAACGAGCACAATTGTGCATTAACTCGGGAGGTGGCCATTTGAGCGATATAATTTTTTCCAGTTAATGTAATCAATTTTACACTTTCAAATAAACTTTTTATGAAAGCGGAACTCTTTTTTTTTCATTTATAACAAAATGGCAGCCAGTTCAAATTATGACATTACTTTTGCGCCACCGTTAGATAATATGAAAAATTATTTTATTCAGATTATGTAACTATAAATTTAAACCTTAGAAATCAACAAAATATCAACGAAACTTTATAATAATTAAATATATTCTTTATTTTAAACCGTGACTCTATTCTCTTCTATATATCTCTACCTATCTTCTGTTACCAACTTAAATCTAAATTTTGCCTAAATTGTTTCCGACACAATAATTTAGACTTTTCCAGTTATTTATTGGGATAGCAACTAAGTACTTTCAGTTTTTACTGATAGAGAGCGTTGCTTTATTTTTTGTATAACGTATGTTAGTGCTTTACTTTACCGTTTGTCGCGTGATACTTGTCACATTGACGTAACTTCAGAAGCAAGTAGTGCGTGATTTTTATTAAAGCTATTAGTTGTGGGTTAATTTTAAATGGAGTGCAGAAACGAACATTTTCGACATATTTTACTGTTTTATTTCCGTAAAGGAAAGAAAGCTGCTGCGGCTCACAAAAAGATATGTGAAGTTTATGGTGCTAATTGCACAACAGAGCGCACGTGTCAAAATTGATATAAAAAATTCCGTTCTGGAGATTTTTCCCTCAAAGATGAGCAACGTTCTGGTCAGCCTACTGAAGTTGATGATGACCAAATCAAAGTCATAATTGAAGAGGATCGTCATATAACTGTTCGAGAGGTTGCGGAGAGGCTACATGTATCGCACACAACAATTGAAAAACATTTAAAATGTCTTGGGCTAGTTAAGAAGCTTGATGTTTGGGTACCTCACGAATTGAAAGAAATTCATTTAACACAAAGAATCAACTTTTGCGATATGCACCTTAGACGAAATGAAACCGACCCTTCTTAAAAAGAATCATCGCTGGTGATGAAAAATGGGTCCTGTCCAGTAACATAGTTCGAAAACGATCATGGAGCAAACACGATAAACCAGCTCAACCACATCGAAAGCTGAATTGCATCCAAAAAAGATCATGCTGTCAGTTTGGTGGGATTACAAAGGTGTTGTGTTTTTTGAGCTGCTTCTAAGGAACCAAACGATCAATTCTGATGTTTACTGTGAACAATTAATAAAACTGGATGAAGCAATCAAAGAAAAACGGCCAGAATTGTCAAATCGGAAAGGTGTAGTTTTCCACCAAGATAATGCAAGGCCTCACACATCTTTGGCAACTCGTGGGAAACTATTGGAGCTTGGCTGGGAAGTGATGCCATATCCCCCATACAGCCCTGATCTGGTACCATCTGATTACCATTTATTTCGAAGTTTGCAGAATTCTTTGAATGGTAAAACTTTCACAAATGACGATGACCTTCACTCGCACCTGGTTCAGTTTTTTGCTGATAAAGACCAGAAATTTTATGAGCGCGGAATCATGCAGCTGAAAGAAAGATGGCAAAAAGTCATTGAGCAAAATGGAAAATATATGATTGATTAAAAACTATTCTTTGTTTAAAAAAAAAGTGTTTTATTTTATACTACAAAACCGAAAGTACTTAGTTGCCAACCCAATAGATACACTATTCAGACCATGTAACTTTAAAATTAAATCTCAGAAATTAACGAAATCTCATCTGTCATCATAAAAAAAGATGGCGAAATTAGAATATAATACTGTGCCTTTCCGAAAGATGGTGATACTATCAGATTGTTTATAAAATGTATATCCAGGCGACTTGTAAATGAATATAAGTGTCAAATAAAAAAATTCTAAATATAACATTTTTTCCAATTCACAAAAAAACAGATAAAAGATCGGCCAAAGAAAAACGTCGAGACCTATTCAAAAATATAAATTCAATGCGTGAAAAAATATAAATTTTTTGCTTAGCCTGTGACGATAACAGGGCGGACAAGGGAAGCAGTTCTCCGATCGCCCGTTATACACGTACATCGGAAATTCTATTCTGTTTTCTTCAATACATTCTCATCTAGCTGTAATGTACAGATGATGTCGCGGCGACATTTGTACAGAAGCAGGAAGAGATATCGTTATATTCACGATTCTCATTTTGGCACAATTAAATTGACATTTATATTATTCAGCTTGTGGCATTATCTTTTGGTTGAACATGTTCCAACGCTGCTTATTTACGATGAAGTGTATCGGTCCGGAAGCTGTCAAAATATCATCGAATTGTATGCAGTAATGGAGCTGCTGCAATATACAGGTGGTTCTATAAATATCGGTGTAAATGTAAATATACAGTACGCGACAAGTATTTAGAATTACATAATATTCTTCATTCAAATTTCCACCCTAAAAATGTATAAAATCTAAATTAAGGTACATTCTAATAGAGATATTTTTTCAAGCTTGTACATCGTAGGGTTACGATAAATGCATACGACAGGTGTTCAAGTTCGTCAGTAAATAAATAGATTTCAGAATTCAATCCGTCTATGCTGCTACTATTATAGAGAGTCGAGTAAGGGGAAATTCAATTATTGATTGCAAAAGTTCTTTATCGTTATGGGCTATGCAAAGACGTAACCAGAACGCCGAAGGAGTGAAATTAACACATTGAATGTGGATGGCTTTTCTAAGAGCGAAATTGTTCGAAAAGTTAGTCTCAGTATTGCAAACTTTTATTTAATAGGTAAAGACAATTTGGAAAAAAAGAAACAGAAAGGTGGAATTAAATTTGCTACAACAGAAAAAATAGGTCGATATTTTACGAACTAGGAAAAAGAAATGCTATCTGCTTCTGGGTGTCCGTTTCCGCTTACGTGCATTTGTATAGGACATCTTCAGGGCTCAACTACTGCACTGAAACTGAGTTTCCGGTATCAGTTTCAGTGGAAGATGTCCCATACAAATGGGTACGAAACGTAGGCAGATATACAAGTGACGCGGTTCCAGCCCGGAAACCCAGAAGCAGATAGCATGGACCATGGAAGTCTACGTACCAGATTAGGAAAAAGGAATTTCTCAATTCAACAAAGTCTTGAATAAGAAACAAAAAAGTAAAATCCAAACGGTTGAAATGAAATACCTGAGAAGAATAGTGGGAGTTACAAGATGGGAAAGACTAAGGAATGATAAAATAAGTGAAGAGCTACAGGTAACATAGAACCCATTGCGGAATACTTAGAGAGGCGACAGCTCAGCTGGTGTGGACATCTAGTGAGGATGGATGCGAGTTTGCTGATGGGGCGGGTATGGGAATCAAGAGACCCGGCGAGGAGAAAACGATGAAGACCGAGAGAAACATGGGACGAGATGATGAAGAAGATTCTGATTGGAAGGCATACGTTGTGGATGGAGGCCAAGACTTTGGCTCAGAGCAAAAAGCAGTGTCGTAAATTTGTTAACGAAAAATAGGAAAATAGGCTAACTCCACACCAAATGGTAGACGGCGTCTATTCATTATGTATGTATGTAACAAGTAATAGATTGTTATTTTAAGTCTAAATAAAATAGTTAAATAAACATAACATAAAAAACGTCAAATTATTTTATTTCTAAAATTGAAGGAAATGTTTTTGATGATCCAAATTAATTGTAATTTTTTAATCATAATTATTTGATATTTTTATATCTTGTGATATCATATGTGCTATAAATAATGTTAAAGAATCTTCGAAGTAACCAGCAACAAGAATTAATGGGAACCGAATTGCCGATAACTTGTATCGTGTCAGTGACGCGAAGACGCCTCGCAAAGGTGGATTGTTAACTCCAACGTGTGTAAATAAACTTCTAAATACTTTTTTTACGTTAGAATATACAGGAACTATAACCTTATTTATTTTATTTATAATCACACTTCTCTGGCCTTATCGATGACGCTGAATGCTATTGCAAATGTAGATTTATTCGATATTACTTATCGTATTTAATAACAGCTCGTTCTCCTTTCCTTTTTCTTGAAAATGTATCATTGGCAGAAATCACGTAATAAACAGAGAAAAAGTATTTAATACTTTTATTAAAAGTTACAAAAAAATTGTTACTTGAGATCAATTTATTTGGAAAAGACGCAATATATTAAAAAAACGCAATAAATTCCGATGACTAAATATCGTAATCTGATAGAAATTTAATAATGTACAACCCATATCTAGTAAACAGACTGTGTTAATTTCCGATTAAATTTAAGCAGCTACCAGATAAATATACGTTATCATTTTTTTTTGTACATAAATAACTTTATCCTTTATTATTATATTATTAAATTTCACAAGCTTTAAATTTTACTTTAATCATAAAATTGTCATGTTTCATATTAAAAGATGCATTTCAAATCAACCTCAAATTAATATATCGGGTGTTCCAGGAGATTGTTGCCACATCTTAAGGATGTGTTACTGAAGCAGTTTCAAGTTAAAAATGTCTAATGAACATATGCCCAAAACTCTATTGCAACTGAGCTAGAAACATTTTTTTAGATAACACTACTAATGCATTATGTATCGCTGCAAAAAAATCTTTCAAAATGAAAATCATATTAGGTGCGCAACTAAGTTCTCGCTGTTTTTTTGATGAAAATGCAACTTTATTGTGAAAAAATGTTTGCAAATGAATTATTCAAAATATTGCCCATCGCTAGCAACAACTTTTTCGCATCTTCCTGACAGAGCTCGAATACCGTCACGGTAGAAGTTTTCGTTTTTTGAGGCTATCCACGAATCAAGCCATTTTGAGATGTCTTCATATGAGCGGAACTGCTGATTAGCCAGACCATGTGCCATCGAACGGAAGAAGTAATAATCGGACGGCGCAATATCTGGGGAATATGGCGAGTGGGGTAAGACTTCTCATTTGAGCGTTTCTAAATAGGTTTTAACGGATTTGGCAACGTGAGGTCGAGCGTTTTCATGCTGCAGAATCACTTTTTCGTGCCTCTGCTCGTATTGTGGCCGCGCATTGCTCGGCTCTATCACATCAATTGAGTTCGATACCGTTCCTCAGTGATGGTTTCGTTCGGTTTCAACAGCTCATAATAAATAACACCGCACTGGTCCCACACACCGCAAAACCTTCGCAGCGTGAATATTCGGCCGAACCGAAGACGTAGAAGCATGACCGGGTAGTCCCCATGATTTTGTTCTCTTTGGGTTGCTGTAATGAATCCATTTTTCATCACCCATAACGATCCAATGAAGAAAACCCATTCTTTTTTGCCGCTGGAGCAATTGTTCACAGGCGAAAAAACGACGCTCAACGTCTCTTGGCTTCAAATCATAAGCAACCCAAGTTCCTTGTTTTTAAATCACTCCCAACGCATGCAATCGCTGAGAAATGGCTTGGCGGGTAACTCCTAATGCTGAAGCAAGTTCTTTTTGCATTTGGCACGGATCCTCATCGAGCAATGCCTCCAATTCAGCGTCTTCGAAGGTTTATGGTCTTCCTTCAAGCAAACGATCGTCAACATCGAAGGCGACGTGACCAATCACGGCACGTTGTTTCACTTAGAGCAGCATCTCCGTAAACTTTTTGGTGTTCTCGATGCGCTTCAACCGCCGTTTTTTTCGAATGAAAGAAGAAAAGCAACATTTCCCGCAAATGACGATTATTTGGCACAAAATCAGACATTTTCACACAACCAAAAGTATATGACACAAAAACAAAATCACTGATGTGTCAAAGCGGTTTGTTTACCATATGTCTAAGCTTGGTCCATGACGCTTTGGTTATGTCACAATCGACCAGCACTTACTACTGGAGCCATCTCTTGAAAAACAGCGAGAACTTAATTGCGCACCTAATATAAAAAGACGTCGCTTTATTGTTAAAAATGTCCACATAACTGTTCCTAGAATTGAAGAGGAAACTCAGCTAATAGTCTCAAGATTAAGAATAGTTTCTGCATCCATAATTTTAGTAGCAGTTTCTCTGTTTTCAAGCTGTTCTGCATCAATCAAATTTTTTAAGTCTTCTCCATAAAAAATAATCTAAGGGATTTAAGTCTGGTAGCCTTGACGGTCAAAAAACAGCTAAACCTCTTTCAATCCACCGTTTCGTATAATTTTGATTAAGAAAATTACTCGTCTACCAAAGTCCAGAGGTGCGCCATCGTGCTGTATCCACATTAATCATCTTACATTAGAAAGAACGCCATCCAATAATGTTGTAAGATCATTTTCTAGGAAACGTAAATAATAAAACTGTCGTGAGACGTTCCCTAATTATGAAAGAACCAATGAGATTGTCGTCAATAATGGATTTTCAAATGCACAACAATGTGAGTTCCCGACGTTATTGATGCCGTTTCTGACGAAGGATGCTCCATCACTCAATAATATTTTCCGAAAAAGTCCTTGATTTCTCACTGAGCAGCGACCAAATTCAAGTTTTGAATTGAAATTGAATGTCATAGTTAAATAAGTCGACGAGAATTATCTGAAATAACATTGCAAGTCACACATTTTCGCAGGAAAGATCCTTTGCAATTCGTTTAAAATGTTAACGATCTAGAACTGCAGAAGACTACCACTTTTAAAGACTTTTGCTTTGAATTTAAGACTCAATGGACTGCTAGACAACATATTGTAAATGCGTACTCTTTAACCTCAAAGTGCTTAAGGTTCCTAACACTGGTATCAAAGTATTTTAATAATATCGTCCTCCTGAAAACATTACGCAATGCAATCTGGTACGTAGACTTCCGCGGTTGTCCATACTATCTTCTTCTGGGCTTCCGGACTGGAACCGCGTCACTGGTATAACTGCCGACGTTTCGTACCCACTCGTATGGGCTTTAGGGTTCAACTACGTAGTCGAACCTGAAGATGTCCCATATGAATGGGTACGAAACGTCGGCAGTTATACCAGTGACACGGTTCCGGACCGGAAGCCGAGAATAAGGTAATTACACAATACATTTTTAGCAAGATAAAGAATGGTTCCATTATGTGATTTCCATTTTGTGCATCTACACATGGACCCTCGAATAATTATTGTTTTTTTGGGTAAGGGTGGTATAATTTACTAGGGGATATTGCTTGATATTACTACTAATCATTTTAGAAGAAAAAATTGAGGGAAAAAGTCGTGAAAAGTTGTTATTGCAAGATAATACCTCGACATCGTACGCTTTAAACCCTCCTCTGCTTTTGATCTGGTCTTGCTTCATTTGATTATCACCCCTTCCCTCGACTAAAAGAAATCGTAAAGTTCCCTCAATATTTTTGCGAGGGCCGGAGGAGTTACAAGGTTGTTGTAATAAATGCATTACATTAACAGGGGATTTTGTTAAATAAAAATATATTTTTAATTTTATTTGCACTTGTAATAAGCTAAAAATTTAGGGAAGACCTAGTTTCGTTTATTTTTAAAAAAAAGTTCTTCCTCTGCCATTAACGCCACCGCAAACAAAATACGAATTTAACACAAATATACTGGCTTTCTGTAGTAGGAAATATAAGTATTTATTGATTTTTGATTTTCTTAAAAAACATGGTTCAATCATCTTTTTACCGGTGTAGACATTGTGCGAAAAAAACTGTGTCCTGTCGGGAAATGCGCTGCGATATCGGCTTCAGTTCTTCCGCTGCCGAGAAATCAAAAAGGAAATTGAATAAAGCCTCATCGATTCTTCCCTCTCCTTCTAATATTTGCCGTTCGATTATGTATTAAGATCGTTAAAAATGGTGTCTGCTTTAAAATATAATTTGTCAGTTTCGGCAGAAGCTAAGAATATTAATTTTATAGACATTGAATGAAAATGAATGAAGTAATCTCTTTGATGAGATCATAAAGAATCGTTCTAGTTAGGGATTTTAAATTTGATCTGTTTTATTTCTAACGAATATTTTTTAGACTTCATTAACTTAATTTGGTACGTAGACTTCCGCGGTCGTGGTCCATGCTATCTGTTTCTGGGTTTCCGGGCTGGAACCGCGTCACTATTATATCTGCCGACGTTTCGTACCCATTTGTATGGGTACGAAACGTCGGCAGATATAATAGTGACGCGGTTCATTAACTTGTTTCTACTACATACTTTGAAAAAAAAATAAAGCGTTTGAGTAATCACATCCTTAACAGGACCTAACATTGATGTAATATGGGCAACCTTTGACATGTTGTGGGCCAAACTTTAATGTGCAAATACGTTCGTTGGCCGCGTTTAAAAGTAGTGCATTTTAAGGTAGTGTTCATAATTTTTACCGATAGATGTCAGACTTGAAATAATACGACGAAGGTCTCGCGGGCCGGATCAAATCTTGCAGCAGGGCGGATCCGGCCCGCGGGCCGGTCGTTACCCACATATGATGTAATAGATCGCGGTCTTCCCTTTTATTTAACAGAATCTATATATAATATCTTCTAGCGATCCCATATTATTCATGTTCTTGTTGAATTTGCCCGCTCTGTTTCTATTCAGTAGGTCCGTTGTAAATTTAGGCTATTGCCCCCCGAAAAAAGACTTTACCTGTCTCAGGACCTTTCTCGAGACTAATTTTTAATTCATCTTTTAATCGTTGTTTTGAAATTGGTCTTCGTAATGTCACAGGAACGCTTTGGTCCTACAAAAGCCATCAACGAAACCTCTCGAATAAGTTCGTTAGTCTTTTTTTTATTTTTACGTTAGTTCTTGCCCTCTGGATCCCAGTTATTGTCATTTCCTTGCAAGAGCTAAGATCATTGAATACGTATACTTACTAATACATTCACTATATAAGTTTTTATGTTTATCACAAATAACGCACAATATTGCGCAAGTAGTAGAAATCGACGTTTCATATATATGTACCAACTCAGTACTGGACTTTCTTTCTTCTCGTATAGACACTTATTTTTATCAAACAAAGATCATTCGAAAACAACCCTAAAACAACAATTTTGACGCACCCTGTATGAAATGCTCATTAATACGAGCAATAATTGAATATGACGCCAAATTGTTTTGCCCACCAACGTTGGAAGTTTTGATATTAATATGACAATCAAAACATGCTAAGTAAATGAATTAATTTACTTGCCCTGACATTATAAAATAATTCCTCCATTGTTCCGGATCGGTACGTGAAAGCGCGAAGCGCGTTTACATATTTATGAATGAAAATTAAATGTTTAATACCACTGCGGCGCCCCAATAAATGTGCGATTTAAAACCTGGTCTGTCAGGAGAGCGTACCGGAAAGTACGATATTATAACTGGTACTCTTTTAACCTATTAAAAATATGAAGAGATGAAATTTGTTTCTTGAGATGTTTTGTTAAGCTTCTTTAATGGACATACAAACTATGTGTTAATAGTTTTTGTAGTAGTTTATTGAATGTTTAATGATAGCCATACAGCTAGAAGTGATCAAATTGTTTTCTTAGTTAAGGATTGTGCTAGTGTTCTCGCTGCGTCTTTAGCCTGAAATATTCAATCTTCCACTAAAAAAATTCTGTCTTTCCGCACGTTTGTAAAATGACAAGAGTTACACCCAGCCTGAGCACTGCTGATATCTCAAATATTTCAAATTTTCGTCCTACAACTAAGCTATTTAACTTTGATAAAGCGCCATAGTCATTCGCATTTTTATGGCACGCCATATGACAGTGATAACTTAATTTTGGAAAAAAATCCAGCAATTCGATTGAGTGCTTAAAATTTTAGAAAATGTTTAATAAAATGGAAGGCTAAAGTGTCTATTTGCTTCATATTTTAGAACGCGCTTTAATCTTTGTTGCATAAATTTTACAACGGTGCTCTACCAAAACGTTCATGTCAAAGTTGGTTTACGAAATTCTGTGCTGGTAATTTGATCTTAATAATGCCTCTCGACCAGGGAGCTTCACTAATGTTGAACACGACAAAATAAAAGCATTGATCAACGGCATAATTGGTAGCAGAAACGTTAAATATCTATCAATCAAGAGTTCACGACCGCAAGAGAAAAGAAGATGCGCCAACGAGCTCGATATTTTACCCCTCGATCAGGGAGATTCACTGAAGTTGATGACGACTAAATAAAGACTTTGATCAAAGGCATAAATGATAGCAGAAACGATAAACATCCAGCATCCAAAGATTCACGACCACGAGAGAAAAACAGGATGCGTCAGCAAGCTGGATATTTTGCACCTCGATCAGGGAGGTTTACTAAAACTGTTGACGATAAAATAAAGATGTTAATCAACTGCATAACTGATAGCAGAAACGTTAAACACTTATCATTCAAGAGTTCACGACTGCATGAGAAAAGAAGATGCGCCAACGGGCTCGATAGTTTACCCCTCGATCAGGGAGATTCACTAAAGTTGATGACGACTAAATAAAGACTTTGATCAAAGGCATAAATGATAGCAGAAACGATAAACATCCAGCATTCAAGGATTCACGACCACGAGAGAAGAACAGAATGCGTCAGCAAGCTCAATATTTCGCCCCTAGATCTGAGAGATTCACTAAAGTTGATCAACGGCATAACTGGTAGCAGAAACGTTAAACATCCATCATTTAAGGGTTCGCGACCACAAGAGAAAAACAGGACGCGTCAGCAAGCTGGATATTTTGCCTCTCGATCAGGGAGGTTTACCAAAATTGTTGACGATTAAATAAAGATGTTAATCAATTACATAACTGATAGCAGAAACGTTAAATACCCATTAATCAAAGGTTCCCGACCACGAGGAAAAGCAGGATGCAACAAGGAAGTTCACTAGAATTGTTGACAATAAAATAAAGATGTTGATCGACTGCATAACTGATAGCAGAAACGTTGAACATCTGTTATTGAAGAGTTAACGGCCACAAGAGAAAAAAAGATGCACCAACTAACACGATATTTTGCCCCTCAATCAGGAAGATTCACTAAAGTTGATGACAAAATAAAGGCATTGATTAAGTCACAGCATAACAAGCTCGATATTTTGGTATCTAATGAAATAAAAGAAGTTCACTTGACAGAGCGCATAATCATCTGCGGTATGTTTCTTAAACGTGAGAAAAACGTTTCGTTTTGGATAATCGAATGGTAATTGGTGAAGGGAAGTGGATTACGAAAGAGTGTAAAAACAGTCTTGATTTCGACTTGAAGATTGGCCTCATATATTACAGAAAGTTGACGTTCGTCAGAGGAAGGTTATGAGTAGTATAGCTACGGGGATTCTACGCCAAAATCCCATGTATTTTCTTATGGAAGTTCGTTTTCCAATTCAAGGTCATATGTATATATACTGTTACAATCGATATGGTTTGCTAAATTCACTCAGCACAACGTCACCGAAGCCATTTAAACCGTTCCACTAAATAATGCAGCTAATTTCACAACAGCTTAGAACAGCTATTGAATAGATGATGAACAGCTTAGATTAGTTACTGATCAGGCAATAAGCATCTTCAAACAGCTATTGAACAGATGGTGGACAACAGCTTTTGAACAGCCAATAAACATGCTATCTGCTTCTGGGTTTCCGGGCTGGAACCGCGTCACTATTATATCTGCCGACGTTTCAGTGCAGTAGTTTAGCCCTGAAGATGTTCCATACAAATGGGTACGAAACGTCGGCAGATATAATAGTGACGCGGTTCCAGCCCGGAAACCCAGAAGTAGATAGCATGGACCACGACCGCGGAAGTCTACGTACCAAATTAGCCAATAAACATCTTCAGACAGCTATTTAACAGCTCAGATTGGTGATTAAACATGTAATGTAAATGGGAAAGATTTTCCAATGCAATGGCCAAAATGAATGAGTTAATGTTAGAATTGCTACTTCATGCACCCTATTTGCCAGATTTAGCCCCATCGGATTATTTTCTGTTCCCAAACTTGAAAAAATGGCTCAGTGATCAAAGAATTTCCAACGATGAAGAAGTGATGTCGGCAGTTAATGGCTATCTTGAGGAGCAAGACAGTTCTTATTATAAAAAGGGTATCGAACTTATTGAACATCGCTGGGAAAAGTGTATAGAGCTGAAAGGAGATTATGTTGAAAAACAAATATATTTCTTTCCAAAATTTTTGTGTTTTCTTTGTTGGTTCGGGTACTTCTGGGATCACCCTCGTATAAGAAATCAGAGCTGAATATTTTTAATTACCCCACGATCCCACCAAGTTTCACTCAAATCGGAGTTTTAAACTTCGCGATATTTCCTTTATTCATAACTCGTACTCTGACCATATTTAATTTTAATTCAAAATTTTTATTAATTCACCACACCTTCTGCTGATTCATTTAAAATTTTTTACAATTCCACAAACAAGAATAAATACTTCTTTTATGAAACGCCACGATAAATATTAAAAGTTGTTGTTTACGTGCTCATCCGGAAGGAGTAGTAGGCACAATGACAGCGCAAACAACGTAACGTCCAGGTGTTAAATATTGACACGTGCTACAACAGCGCGACGTAAAACTTTATGTTTTAATTAAAGCTTGATCTCATTGAATAGCCTTCGCTGATTCGCTTTTATAGTACGAGCTTTTCATTTGCGCCCGGACTATTTGTGGCGTTCTGTTACAGTGGAGTGGTCGTTCTTGAGTAAATGTGTAACTTACAACAAAAAAAAACGGAGGTAAATTCGCTTATGGGCTTCATATATATTGCTTATTTCAACATATATAAGGTGTGGTCATTTAATTCCAAAAATACAACTTTCAAAAGTATGTATTTGGAACAGTAAACTCGATATCCAATACAAAATACCAACTTGGACGGCGTTGCCTTTTCTAAAAACTTACATGTATACAGGATGAGGCAAATGTATATATACATTTAGATTTTAATAAGTAAATACAAATGAGACTTCTGATTTATCAATTTTTTAATTTTAAATGAAACTTCTGTATATTTTTGAGAATTTCAATAGAACTATTTTAGAGTTTCAGCTACAATAAGGTACAGTACCATTTTGTTCAATAGCGACCGAGATATTTATTTAAAACTGTTATTTCAAAATCATGTTTGTGTTTAGTAGGTAATGGGACTTAACCTGCCAGAGTTAACTTTGTAGACGTCCAAAGGTTATTTGTATTTGGAAAAGGAGCGTTCTGCGTCTAATGATGTGATGTTCGCGAACTTAAAGAGGATGTTCGCATCAGTTAAACTTTTGTCTATACGCGCTATAGTTTGAAAATCGGGATTCTTATTTATAACCGCACACAATTTACCGGTTGTTAATCGTCCTATACTATCTGTTAGATTTTCTAACGAGGCTTTGGGGTAATATAATATATACAGCGCTTCATGTAATGACAGCATGGTGTTCTCTAATTTGGAAATAGTATCTAAAAAAATTGCGTAATTTTCGGAAATTTGCTCTCTTTGAGTATGGATTTCGATATCTGAAACAGCTGCTAACTTACTGAAATTGCTTGAGCATTTTGAGGATTTAAATTTAAGATACAAGGTTTAATAATGTAGAAAAATTTCTCATAATGTAAAACAGCTTTAAGCCACGTTTCTTATCTCGTCAATACCGGCTGAGGCGGCTGAGGAATGTCCGGACAAACTTGTTTAAACTCACGAATGCGTTTTGGAGATTTAATAAAAACTTTTTTGGTAGAAACTATAAATTGTTCTACTTTTGGTTAACTGTTTCTAATAAATCCAGAACAAGATGACATGCATGGAGCAAACAGGTTACATAAAACAATTGAAGATTGTTCTAGTAACTTTCCAGCTTTATCCATATTTGATGCAGTAACCTGTAACCTGTAATCAACATTACAAGTTGGGTTGCTTGTATATTGAGCTTCCCGAGGGTATGTTTTATAGTTTCTACTATCTTTTCCGAGTTTGTCTTCTGTAATATTCTACTACGTAAAAGAAGAGCCAAGGAAATCTCACCGTTTTTTAAAGTGCGCACTAACACATTTATAACACTATTCTTTCTTGCATCCGTTGTTTCATCTACCGTCAGCCATATTATTTTATGTTTTAACTCTGCTTTTATTTGGTCCGTAATCGTGTTTTTCACCCGAGCAAAATTATACTGTAATTGACCTCTCGTTGGCAATCTCCAATACGGAACGTATTTTCCCCAAAAGTTTCGAAATTCTTCATTGTCTACAATATTTTGTGAAATGTTGCACGCACTTAACATAAAAATAAAACCATGTAGAAATTTATAATATGGTACATCACGTTGCGCATTTAACCGGTGTTGTTTGCTGTCAATATGTTTTTTTACACACAAAAATACTGGATGGTTAAATGTTGATATTGCAAACAATACATTTAATAATAGTGCCAGTGTATTGTAACGTCGAAAAACGGTTAAGAAATCTATTAACACTCGTCGAACATGGCAAAAAACGCCGTCGATTCGCCATCGTCAATCTAATCTGGCATTCATACACATACTACACGCATATGAATCTCGACTTCGGGTATATCCGACCGCTTTTCTGCAGGCTTAGTAATTACCCCGTGGATGATATTATGTGCGGATACGAAATTAAATGATCTTACCTCGTATATTTTTGAAATTATATGTAATCGCTTTATAAGTGATATTACACACATATACCCGGAATTAAATAATCTCACCTCGTATATTTTATAAGTTATATTCATGTAGAAAACATAGACTGAATAAACTTACCATTTTTTTTCGATGTTGGGCCTGATGATCCACGCAAACTGAACTGTGCATATAAACGGAGTCGTTATCTGCACCTGTCGAGGATTCTGACCGCGGTCTTCGCCATTCTTCCAAATCGACAGTCGAACACGCCGTGTTCACCTCATCACTGAAGACAAGTACAAAATCGGTGATAATAGAATATTGACCCTGTCCAAAGATAGTACAAAAAAAAACGAGAAAGAGGTTCTTTTTCGATAATGGGCGTCATGTGAACGTAAAACAGAACCGTGAACATAAGCCTAAGCTGTTAGGTGATATTTTTATTAAATTTGAAATCGAGAAAAAATGTAATTTTCTCGTACAAAAAAATATTTTAATTAAAGAAAACTGAGCAAAAAACTATTTAAATAAACAGAAACAATGTGTGAGCAAATGCTTTTCTTTTTTTTGTTTATATTTTCGTTTCTTAGTTTAGAATTTTTCATTATTTTTTTAATAATTCCTAGATTCTTCCAGTTATAGACTACGATATCTTTCTTAATGAACAGAATTAGAATTCCCCAGACTATATCATTGAAAAGAACCTAACAATGATTGAGGAAGAATTTGCTACGCTGCATAGATATATAAACGAAGAAATTAACAATTGCTATCATTCCTATTTCTAAAAGATAAAAATCGAATTGCTAAATATCCAAAATTGTGTCGACAATATATAAACAATACAAATGCTATGACGAGAATGCTGGGTAGTAGTACGTTTTTGCTAGATATTCAAATTTTAAATCACAATGATAAAGTCAAAGTATATATCGATATATTGTCTGAAGTACTTCGTCGTTTTATTATGATCAAGTCTTGGACGAAAGAAAAGAGAGAACCATTCAGAAGAAGGTGACTGAAGGAAATTAAGTAAAATTTAAAGCAGATAGCAGTAAAAAACAGAAGCAAATGGAAAAGAACTTCCAGCCGAAGACGACTAGAAGTATAGTACTCCTATATGCACATCATCATATTCAATTCATAATTTTCAAGTTTCAAATTCAGATTTTAACGTCGGAGAATTTGCCGATGCATTTTCCAAAATATTTCGTCGTCCTGCTATCATCGAGTCTTGGACGAAAAAGAAGACGAGGACTATTCAGAAGAAGATGTCTGGAGGAAGTTAAGTAAGATCTGAAGCAGTTAAAAGTCACAGATTGGAAAGACAATGTTAAAGATAGAAGAAAATGTAAAAGAATTCAAAATCTAAAACCATTAGGATTATAGTGCTTCATATATACATGATCAGATCTAAATCTTCAAATTTCAAATCCAGATAATAATGTCGAAGCACTGATCGAAGTATTTTCCAAATTATTTCGTCGTCCTGCTATTATCGGGTCTTGGACGAAAAAGAAGAAGAGAACCATTCAGAAGAAGATGTCTGGAGGAAGTTAAGTAAGATTTGAAGTACTTAAAAGTCACAGACTGGAAAGAAAATGTAAAATAATTCAAAACCCAAAACCATTAGAATTGTAGTGCTTCATATATACATGATCAGATCTATTCATCATTTTCTCTTCAAATTTCAAATCCAAATAATAATGTGGGAGCATCGACCGATGTATTTTATAAAGTATTTCGTCGTCCTACTAATTTTATTAAATTCGAAAGTCTTGAAGGGAAAAGAAGAGGACAAATCAGAAGAAGATATCAGGAGGAAGTTAAGCGAGATCTGAAGCATATGAAAGTCACAGATTGGAAAGAAGAGACAAAAGACACAAATCTTTAAATTTTCAAACATTTAAGTTCCAAATTTTTAATTTTTAAAATCTTTTTTTTTAAAAACAGACTCGTCAAAACGTTTACCTAGAATTACTTCGTTTACTGCTATCTTTCTTCCCCGCCTGCAGGTTGGGCAAGTCCTTCTGCCGTTTTTCCGTCTCCCGCCATATCCTCCAATAGAGGATGCACATAACAGTTACAGGCACGTAGAATGCAGCGATCGCTGTTATGAAGGTGATGTACTGATTCGTTTCGATGAACTGGATGTAACACGCCAATTCCGGTACAGTTCTTTCCCCTTCTATGTACGGCCAGCTGTAAATCCAAGGTGGCCACAACAGAAGGCTTATGCCCCAAGCACATCTGGAAATTAAAGTTATCACGATGAACATTAACTAAGATACATCGTCGCTATCATTTTAATATTTGATATTAAAATACGGATCGATGCTGTACTGTAAAAATATATATTATTTGATGGGAAGCTAATTAAAAGTCGTAATTTACGAGGATAGTTTGGCAAGTAAAATGACACATACGTGGCGCTCTAATTGGTAAAACAAATGCACTGTAATTTAGGTTGCCTATTTATATGTTTACATTCCGATATTTAGATAAATCGGTTGATTAGTTTATTTTTGACAGCTGATTGAAAAAGAAGCAACGCGTCGTTTTGTTAAAATGGAAAAAGCAGAGTATCGTGCGGTGATTAAATACTTCGTAATTAAGGGTATGAAAGCTACCGAAATAAAAGATAAGTTACGGGAAACATTAGGTGAATCTGCTCCATCATCCGCCACAATAAGTAGATGGGTAAATGAATTTAAACGTGGTAGAACAAGCTGTGTTGATGAAGCGCGCTCCGCAGCACCCAAAATCGTGACTTCTAAGGAAATGATTATAAAAATCCGTAATATTATTAGTCAAGATCGACGACTCAAAGTGAGAGAGATAGCAGACATGGTAAACATTTCAACAGAACGCGTACACCACATTTTAACGAAAGAATTTGGCCTTTCCAAGCTTTCGGCAAGATGGGTGCCGCGATTACTTATGACTGATCAAAAGTTCACTCGTTTGCGCATTTCCAATGAGTGTTTGGACCTTTATAAGCGGAATCTGGTTGATTTTTGTAGGCGATTTGTTACTTGCAATGAAACTTAGATACACTACAGTACACCCGAAACTAAACAACAATCGAAACGTGGTTCTGCCCTCCAAAGAAAGCGAAAACCACTTTATCGGCAAACAAAGTGATGGCATCAATTTTTTGGGATTCAAAGGACATTTTGCTCATTGATTACTTTCAGAAAGGTGCCACAATAAACGGACAATATTATGCAGAACTTCTACAAAAATTAAATGTTGAGATTCAATATTTCTGTTTCATGCCAGAACCACGAGTTGCAATTCCAATTAGTACCGCATACAAAAATTAAATGACAAGTCAATCGAAGAGATGGCATAAGGGCATTGGAGCACCGTTGGAATAAATGTATTGCTCTTTTAGGAGAATATATTGAAAAATAAAAATTATTTTGTATTTAAAAAATTCGTTTTTCTTTTCTATTCTCACTACTTGAACACATTTAATGATAGTTACACTTTTTAAAACTGGGCATCTAAAAACTGTCTGCAAGACTGTCTGCAAGGTCGGGACTACGAATCTTGAATTGCAATTAAAAACATGCTGATGCAAGCTAATTTTTCTCGAAGATTGAATACGTTTGATTAAACCTGGCTTCATTATGTTTGTAAATTGAAACGGCAATCTTAACAGTCGACATATGAGAGTAATCTTTTTCCAAAGAATTCTTTGTGGTCTAGTGGTCATGATACCAGTCTGTCTACAGGAGATGGTAAATTCGAGTCTGACCTGAGAGAGTGAAATTTTTCAAAAAGTTCTGCTTTGTATATACGACGTAAATAGACAAAATTCACATCGTAAAAGCGTATAATTATATGCAAGGAAAAAGGTCTTTCTACCAGGAGGCGAAAAAATTGAAAAATAATAGCAAAACATGAAGTTAAATGAAGGAAGTGTTATAGAAAACTAATCAGAGAAGTAGTGTGAATTTGGAGACTCTATTGTAAGTTATAATATTAAATGAAGAATTAAATACCTGAGATAGAAAACGACGGTGAAAAAATTGAAGTATCGACAGAGGTGGAAATATAATCAAACGTTTAAAAAACAACAAAGGCCCAGAAGAAAGAGCAATTGCTGTGGAGATAATAAATATCGGAGGAGAACAATTATAGCAAAGATTGTATGTATTGTATGTTTATTTTCGAGCCTCCCTTCTCATCAAATAATAAATAGATTACAGTTGTCATAGTCATCATCATAGTTGTCCTTCAAAGGATAAATTCCCACTTACCCTATCATAATCCCAACCCGTTTGGTCGTCCTTTTAGCTCTATAAGTTAAAGGTCTAGTTACGGAAAAGTAGCGATCGAAACTTATAATTAGTAAATTGAGCACAGACGCATTGCTAGCAAGATAGTCCAGGGCCAGCCATGTGTCGCAGATGAATGTGCCAAGGGGCCAGTAACCGAGTAGTGTGTACACTGTAAACAGTGGCATGGAAATTAGACCGACTGCGAAATCGGCGACGGCGAGCGAAAACAGAAAGTAATTGCTGACGGTTTGCAGTTGCTTGTCTATCTTGAACGATATCATCACCATAATATTTCCGACTACGGTGACAACGGATAGAACCGCCGCTATGGTGCCAATGAAAACTACTTCTGTGATGGAATATAGGGACTCTGATGTTGTAATATTTTCTGGCCCAGTTGAGTTCATGTTATCACGAGGACTGGCAAGCCGTTCGCCTCATGACGGTTTGTTCTCTCTGCAAAAAAAGAAGATACGTAAAAATTTAAATCTTCCAAATACAATTTCATTTGTAGCAAATTATTAAGTGATACAAAGTTATTCATCAACTCCACCGCAATCTTTTTCAAGTTTACAATTAGGAATATATTTTTAGAGCCCTGCTCCCACAAACTATAAGGTTTTCCAATAGGGATGATATGATTTTGAAGTGACATTTCGGCCATTTGTAATATGTCATGATCTGTCATTTGTTTTTCATTGCATTCAGTAGTGTTTACAATTTCATCATGGAGAGATATACGCAAGAACAACGTTTACAAATTATTCAGTTTTATTATCAAAATAATCGTTCTCCAATTGCAACTTTTCGTGCGCTTTTGCCATTTTATGGTCGTAATAATCGTCCAAGTGTGCTCGCTATCCGTCGAATTGTTAAAAATTTTGAGGTTACATTTTCTTTACATAATTTTCAAGTGCCAATAAGACAAAGAACCGCTCGAAGTAATGCAAATATTGCTGCCGTTCAGGCAAGTGTTACTGAAGACCGTAATTTGTCGATTCCAAGACGTTCTCAACAATTGCAACTGTCTCAAACCACAACCTGGCGGATTTCGAGAAAGGATTTGGGTTTGCATCCCTATAAAATTGTTCTCACTCAAGAACTGAAGCCATTGGACCACCATAAACGTTGTGAATTTGCTGATTTTGCCTTGGAACAACTTGAAAATGATAACGATTTTTTTAAGAAAATCATATTCACTGATGAGACTCACTTTCATCTGGATGGTGTGGTACATAAACAAAACTGTCGATTCTGGTGCGAAGAAAATCCACAAATTATTTATGAAAAACCATTACATTCACCTAAATTGACAGTTTGGTGTGGTTTTTGGTATGGTGGAATCATCGGTCTGTACTTCTTTCAAAATGAAGCTGATAACACTGTTACTGTCAATGGAGAGCGGTATAGATTGATGATAACCAACTTTTTATGGCCGACATTGGAAGAAGTTGATCTTGACAACATTTGGTTCCAACAAGACGGGGCTACGTGCCACACAGCAAATGCAACAATAGAATTATTGCGAGAAAAGTTTGGAGATTCGATTATTTCGAGAAATTGTGATATTGAATGGCCTCCAAGAAGTTGTGATTTAACACCATTAGACTATTTCTTCTGTTGTTATTTGAAGTCATTGGTCTATCGAAATAAACCAGACTCTCTTCAAGCTTTACAAGTCAATATTGAACGTGCCATTCATGACATACGACTAGATTTAGTGGAAAAAGTGCTCGAAAATTGGGTTCATCGAATTCGTTCCTGCAGAAGAAGTCGTGGAGGCCATTTGAATGACGTTTTATTTAGAACTTAATTGTATCTATTGTACTTCACATTAAATAAAAAGCTTTTGAATTTTCTTAACAATAAGTGTGTTTTTTCTTTAAAGAAATCATATCATTCTTATTGGAAAACCTTGTATATGTTCAAGTATTAATAAAAGTATTACTTTTCAAATATTAAGAATTTATAATCATTTACCAGATTCAAATTAAGCATTTTAAAAAAGAATTTTTAATAGAGTTTGGCACGCAGGACTTCGCTATAAATTGAGCGTATATCTACCAGAACAATATTCTCAACTATTTGATTCATACGTTTCAGAACGATGCTTCAGGATTAAGCATTGAAAGCTTACTATAGTTTGAAAAGAAACTGAAGCAAGAGTACCGCAGAGAAGCACGTCGACTCCAATCCTATAGCTCTTGTACATAAGTGATATCTTTTAGTTGAAACAAGATACTATCACTATCTTAGTTGTAGATAATGATCATAAAAAGGCTGTTACAAAATTACAAAACTTACAAAATTACAAACAAAATTAACAATTGAAAACATCTCGTAATGGGGACTGGTATATAAGATCTGTAGTGCTGACAAAATTTTAAAAAAGTATCTGGCACCAATCAAAAATAAAAATCAGTTTTTCTTATATATTAACCAAAACATTACATTACATTTTCAACTTAGACATTAGTTAAATAACTTCTGGAAATGTTGCACATAATCAAAAATTACATAAAGAATAAGTTTCGTCTTTTAAATCTGATAAATTTTTAATTCGGTTCGAATTACCGAGCAACCCGATTATATTTAGGACAGTTAATAGTTACGTTATACATACATAGAGCTGTTAATATGGCATGGTAGGTTGCAGTATCTCCGATCAAGTAAGGTAAATTTTAAATGGAGGCTGTGATTGATTGATTTAACCAATTGAAGTTGATAAAACTCCTTTCCACAATAATTTTCGTATTCTTTATACGCATTTCGACAACAAAGTTGTCATCATCAGCAGATAATTAATCATTGTGTCTTGGATCACGGTAAAACTCGCACAGAAACAAATCTGTACCAGATATTCACCGTCGAAAGCCAAACACACACTGTAGATTCGTTTCCTATAATTTAAAATGTATTCTATTCTTAAAACGAACCACTTGTCTCAAAGTACACCGCCCGTTTACACGCCGAACATTTTTTCACGGTGGTATATTTTTTTTCTATGACTTCAAATAGACAAGATTATGTTATTGGACCCCTATTATCGGTGTTAAACACATGATCTTTACTTTTTGCAATGTATATGCTCTCTTAGCTATCTAATTTACAATGATTTGTCAATTAATTTACATACCGATTTTGTTTAAAGTAGTGTATTGAGACAAAACGTTACATAAGTACATAAAATGTGGAAATTAAGAAAAATGCTTTGATTAATGGTCTCTTCTCTTACAGCTTGAAATAAAAGATGTAATGACACATCCATTGTGGGAATTCTAAACTAGAAAACCCTAGTACTTATCTCTTGCTGTAGGCTATCGCGAGGTGCAAATAGGTTATTCATAAAGAAAAGATGAAATGTTAAATAATCCTTTATTGTCTCATTGTATGTCTGATGTTCTTTTATAACTGCTAATTTTTATAGCGAAATCATTCATACTCTACAAGATATTCAAATAACACATTCGAAAGTTCACATTTTGACATAGTTTTTTTAAGCTCTTCATTCCCTCAGGATTATGCCAAAAGAATTAAATAAATTTCGACAACAGGATCGTTTTCAGGACCTTCGAAAATGTCAGCGCACGAGCATTCGTTAATGTGCAATAACTTTTGAAAAATGCCAATTGTTGCGAGTATACCCCTTTGAAAAAATCAAATTTTTGGTCAAAATATAAAATTTCGAATTTAGCGTCGGCTATAAGTAAAACATTAGATCTGAACCAGTAGAATGCAAAACACATTACTTTTTATAGCAAAATCATTCATACTCTACAAGATATTCAAATAACGCATTCAAAAGTTCACATTTTGACATAATTTTAAGCTCTTCATTCTCTCAGGATTATGCCAAAGGAGTTAGATAAATTTTGACAACACCATCGTTTTTAGAACCTTCGAAAATGTCAGCACACGAACATTTGTTAATATGCAATAACTTTTGTAAAATGCCAATTTTCGTGAGTATACCCCTTTGGAAAAATTAAGGTTTAAAATATAAAATTTCGAATTTAGGCTCGGCTATAAGTAAAACAGTAGATCTAAACCAGTAGAATGCAAAACACATTACTTTTTATAGTAAAATCATTCATACTCTTCAAGGTATTCAAATAACACATTCAAAAGTTCACATTTTGACATAGCTTTTTAAGATCTTCATTCCCTCAGGATTATGCCAAAGGAGTTAGATAAATTTTGACAACAGCATCGTTTTTAGAACCTTCGAAAATGTCGGCACACGAGCATTCGTTAATGTGCAATAACTTTTCAAAAATGACAATTTTTGCGAGTATACCCCTTTGGAAAAATTAAGGTTTAAAATATAAAATTTCGAATTTAGGCTCGGCTATAAGTAAAACAGTAGATCTAAACCAGTAGAATGCAAAACACATTACTTTTTATAGTAAAATCATTCATACTCTTCAAGGTATTCAAATAACACATTCAAAAGTTCACATTTTGACATAGCTTTTTAAGATCTTCATTCCCTCAGGATTATGCCAAAGGAGTTAGATAAATTTTGACAACAGCATCGTTTTTAGAACCTTCGAAAATGTCAGCACACGAGCATTCGTTAATGTGCAATAACTTTTCAAAAATGACAATTTTTGCGAGTATACCCCTTTGGAAAAATTAAGGTTTAAAATATAAAATTTCGAATTTAGGCTCGGCTATAAGTAAAACAGTAGATCTAAACCAGTAGAATGCAAAACACATTACTTTTTATAGTAAAATCATTCATACTCTTCAAGGTATTCAAATAACACATTCAAAAGTTCACATTTTGACATAGCTTTTTAAGATCTTCATTCCCTCAGGATTATGCCAAAGGAGTTAGATAAATTTTGACAACAGCATCGTTTTTAGAACCTTCGAAAATGTCGGCACACGAGCATTCGTTAATGTGCAATAACTTTTCAAAAATGACAATTTTTGCGAGTATACCCCTTTGGAAAAATTAAGGTTTAAAATATAAAATTTCGAATTTAGGCTCGGCTATAAGTAAAACAGTAGATCTAAACCAGTAGAATGCAAAACACATTACTTTTTATAGTAAAATCATTCATACTCTTCAAGGTATTCAAATAACACATTCAAAAGTTCACATTTTGACATAGCTTTTTAAGATCTTCATTCCCTCAGGATTATGCCAAAGGAGTTAGATAAATTTTGACAACAGCATCGTTTTTAGAACCTTCGAAAATGTCGGCACACGAGCATTCGTTAATGTGCAATAACTTTTCAAAAATGACAATTTTTGCGAGTATACCCCTTTGGAAAAATTAAGGTTTAAAATATAAAATTTCGAATTTAGGCTCGGCTATAAGTAAAACAGTAGATCTAAACCAGTAGAATGCAAAACACATTACTTTTTATAGTAAAATCATTCATACTCTTCAAGGTATTCAAATAACACATTCAAAAGTTCACATTTTGACATAGCTTTTTAAGATCTTCATTCCCTCAGGATTATGCCAAAGGAGTTAGATAAATTTTGACAACAGCATCGTTTTTAGAACCTTCGAAAATGTCAGCACACGAGCATTCGTTAATGTGCAATAACTTTTCAAAAATGACAATTTTTGCGAGTATACCCCTTTGGAAAAATTAAGGTTTAAAATATAAAATTTCGAATTTAGGCTCGGCTATAAGTAAAACAGTAGATCTAAACCAGTAGAATGCAAAACACATTACTTTTTATAGTAAAATCATTCATACTCTTCAAGGTATTCAAATAACACATTCAAAAGTTCACATTTTGACATAGCTTTTTAAGATCTTCATTCCCTCAGGATTATGCCAAAGGAGTTAGATAAATTTTGACAACAGCATCGTTTTTAGAACCTTCGAAAATGTCGGCACACGAGTATTCGTTAATGTGCAATAACTTTTCAAAAATGACAATTTTTGCGAGTATACCCCTTTGGAAAAATTAAGGTTTAAAATATAAAATTTCGAATTTAGGCTCGGCTATAAGTAAAACAGTAGATCTAAACCAGTAGAATGCAAAACACATTACTTTTTATAGTAAAATCATTCATACTCTTCAAGGTATTCAAATAACACATTCAAAAGTTCACATTTTGACATAGCTTTTTAAGATCTTCATTCCCTCAGGATTATGCCAAAGGAGTTAGATAAATTTTGACAACAGCATCGTTTTTAGAACCTTCGAAAATGTCAGCACACGAGCATTCGTTAATGTGCAATAACTTTTCAAAAATGACAATTTTTGCGAGTATACCCCTTTGGAAAAATTAAGGTTTAAAATAAAAAATTTCGAATTTAGGCTCGGCTATAAGTAAAACAGTAGATCTAAACCAGTAGAATGCAAAACACATTACTTTTTATAGTAAAATCATTCATACTCTTCAAGGTATTCAAATAACACATTCAAAAGTTCACATTTTGACATAGCTTTTTAAGATCTTCATTCCCTCAGGATTATGCCAAAGGAGTTAGATAAATTTTGACAACAGCATCGTTTTTAGAACCTTCGAAAATGTCGGCACACGAGCATTCGTTAATTTGCAATAACTTTTCAAAAATGACAATTTTTGCGAGTATACCCCTTTGGAAAAATTAAGGTTTAAAATATAAAATTTCGAATTTAGGCTCGGCTATAAGTAAAACAGTAGATCTAAACCAGTAGAATGCAAAACACATTACTTTTTATAGTAAAATCATTCATACTCTTCAAGGTATTCAAATAACACATTCAAAAGTTCACATTTTGACATAGCTTTTTAAGATCTTCATTCCCTCAGGATTATGCCAAAGGAGTTAGATAAATTTTGACAACAGCATCGTTTTTAGAACCTTCGAAAATGTCGGCACACGAGCATTCGTTAATGTGCAATAACTTTTCAAAAATGACAATTTTTGCGAGTATACCCCTTTGGAAAAATTAAGGTTTAAAATATAAAATTTCGAATTTAGGCTCGGCTATAAGTAAAACAGTAGATCTAAACCAGTAGAATGCAAAACACATTACTTTTTATAGTAAAATCATTCATACTCTTCAAGGTATTCAAATAACACATTCAAAAGTTCACATTTTGACATAGCTTTTTAAGATCTTCATTCCCTCAGGATTATGCCAAAGGAGTTAGATAAATTTTGACAACAGCATCGTTTTTAGAACCTTCGAAAATGTCAGCACACGAGCATTCGTTAATGTGCAATAACTTTTCAAAAATGACAATTTTTGCGAGTATACCCCTTTGGAAAAATTAAGGTTTAAAATATAAAATTTCGAATTTAGGCTCGGCTATAAGTAAAACAGTAGATCTAAACCAGTAGAATGCAAAACACATTACTTTTTATAGTAAAATCATTCATACTCTTCAAGGTATTCAAATAACACATTCAAAAGTTCACATTTTGACATAGCTTTTTAAGATCTTCATTCCCTCAGGATTATGCCAAAGGAGTTAGATAAATTTTGACAACAGCATCGTTTTTAGAACCTTCGAAAATGTCGGCACACGAGCATTCGTTAATGTGCAATAACTTTTCAAAAATGACAATTTTTGCGAGTATACCCCTTTGGAAAAATTAAGGTTTAAAATATAAAATTTCGAATTTAGGCTCGGCTATAAGTAAAACAGTAGATCTAAACCAGTAGAATGCAAAACACATTACTTTTTATAGTAAAATCATTCATACTCTTCAAGGTATTCAAATAACACATTCAAAAGTTCACATTTTGACATAGCTTTTTAAGATCTTCATTCCCTCAGGATTATGCCAAAGGAGTTAGATAAATTTTGACAACAGCATCGTTTTTAGAACCTTCGAAAATGTCGGCACACGAGCATTCGTTAATGTGCAATAACTTTTCAAAAATGACAATTTTTGCGAGTATACCCCTTTGGAAAAATTAAGTTTTTGGGCAAAATATAAAATTTCGAATTTAGCGTCGGCTATAAGTAAAACATTAGATCTGAACTAGCAGAATACAAAACACGTTACTTTTTATAGCAAAATCATTCTTATTCTATAAGATATTCAAATAACACATTCAAAAGTTCACATTTTGACATAGTAAGCCCGTAAGTAAAACAGATCTGAACCAGCAAAATACAAATTTCTTCTTGTTCTTAACAAAATCATCCAAACTTTAGAGACAAGTTAATGAAATAAGAGTTCAAAGAGATAGAACACAATTTGTAATTCATAAATACAAATTCATAGGTGCAAAAAGAATATGGCTTCATTTCTACAAAAGCTTTCTCTAGATAATTACATAAGATGTCAAAGATATTTTTCATGAAAAGTAAGTCACAAATACAACAGATAAATCTTGATGTTGTATTCAAGTTACAACAGAAAGAAAATGCGAAATATTATTATGGTTACTTTAATTTTGGGTTACTTTGTTTTATGTTAGATCTGAAAAAGATTTTGAAGAAAGGTTTGTTTATATGATAATCATCAAGAGTGCGCGTATCTAATAAAAATTATTGAATAAATTTGAAAACGTAGTTATAACATTTTCAAATTAATGTAGAGCTGCCAATTTTTAGCGATTAATTCACAAAGAGAATTTAGTACATCGTGTCAGCTCGGTGACAAAGAGCAGTTGCATTATCAAAATGTAAATTTTAAGACAGTTGATCTGGTAACGAATTTAAAGAAATGAAAGACATGAAACGAGTTTTAACTCACACTTCATATATATTATATACATTTCTTCATTAGATAATATGCTTTACATATCTTGTAATTGTAAAACACGCAGCAATATCTATAAAAAAAATTATTACTACTACTTGTACAATAATAATTTTACCGGAATTTTATATGATGAATAAAATAAGATATTCTTTCAAGTTTCGATTAAAAAAAAAATTAAGTTAGAAGAATAGACTTCGTTTGTAACAAAATGAAATGAATAACGTATTTGAATCTCACGATATTGGTAATTTTAGGTTAAAAGTGTACGCGTATTACACGCTTGATTGACGTGTGTCATTAGTTAAGTAATATTAGTTCTTATCTGTCTGAAGAATACTGAATAATACTTCTGTTAATTTCGTTTTTTAAAGGAAAATATTGGTTCTTATTCTGTTCAAGTTCGATGGTTAAATAGCTGTCGATAATGAGAAAGTACTCTGGCGAAATAAGAATATATTACAAGAGTTCAAAAATTTCATATACGAGGGTAGCTGTTTATATTTCGGGAACTGGCAACACTCTCAGTGTTGTTTCCGATCTGATGATTACATCGTGAAGTTTGTCATTATTGACAATATGTTTACCTTGACAGTTTTATTATCCAGTCGCTATTTCTATTGTAGACAGTAACATGAAAATTTTGTCAGCGGAAAAATGGAATTAACTCGCGAACATTTTCGTGCAATTATTTTTCATAACTTCAGCGTGGATTATCTCAACAAGAATGCATCGACGAGCTAAATTCTTCATATGGTGATGAAGCACCATCGAAAACTACAGTATATCGTTGGTGTAGTGAATTCAAACTTGGACGGCGTTCTTTGGACGATGAATTTCGTGAAGGTCATCACACAAATGTTGTTCTATCGGAAAACGTTAATGCAGTGTCTGAATTGATAATGCAAGACCATCATGTGCCATACCGTGAGATCGAGGCATCTCTAGGTATTAATAACACCAGCGTGCATAAGATCCTGCATAAACATTTAGCCGCTAAGAAGCTGTGTTCACGTTGGGTACCACAAAATTTGACAACCACTCAAAAAAGGACTCGCGTGGTGCCAAGGAATGCAAAAAAAAATACAATGGCGGCGCTTAAAGGACATTGAAGTCGTCACAGGTGATGAATCTTGGATCTATAAGTATGAGACCGATAGTAAACATCTATCGACCGCGCCTTTAGAGAGTTGTAGTCAATTCCGAATGGTACACAACTATTTGTTTGCCAAAAGTTTTTTAAGAAATAAGGAAAACAAACCTAAAACGACAGATCATTCTCCACCATGACAATGCGAGCTCTCACATGTCGGCTCAAACAATTGAATATTTGACCGGGCAACGCATTGAATTGATGAGCCGTCCGCTACAGCCCTGATCTAGCGCCCTGTGATTTCTTTTTGTTCCCACACGTGAAGAACAAACTTCATGGTCAACGATTTTCTACGCCGGAAGAGGCAGTTGAGGCATTCAAAACTCATATTTTGGAGATACCGCCTTCGCAGTGGCAGCAATGCTTTTCGAATTGGTTTAAACGAATGCAAAAGTGCATTGATTTTCAAGGAAAATATTTTGAAAAGTAATAAAACCATTTTCGATATTAAAAATTTTTTTTTGTTTGCAATTCCCCAAATATGAACGGCTACCCTCGAATTAAGTCGTTCATTGATTTTCTCCATTATTTGGTCAGACATCTATAGCAAGTTAATAAAGACATGAAAATCATTCGATAGATGTTCATTCGAGGTTATTTTTGAAAAAAAAGAATCTGAAAATCTGTATCCATTACTAAAAAATATTAGTAGAAAATTTATGTCTTTAAAATGAATTAGATTACATTTTCGTCTTCATTTCCCCAACGAATAGACCACATATCTAATCTGAATTAAATCATAAGAAACTACATAGATGCAAATCATTCGGTAGATGTCCATTCAAGGTTATTTTTGGTAAAAAAAGAGTCCATTACTGAAAAGATTCGTGGTGGAAAATTTATTTGTTCAAAATGAATTTGGTACATTTTCGTTTTGCTTTTTTTCAATAAATTGACCGTGTATTTGTAACAAATTGAATCCTAAAAGAACTGAAAACATGGAAATCACTTTAAGATATAATTTTAAAGTTATTACTTGGAAAAACAAAAATGAAAATTGTTGTTCGTTATTAAAAAAATTCATAGTGAAGAGTTGATTCGTTTTTAAATGAATTTTTTTAAATAAACTGACGACATATCTATAATGAATTAAATCCTGAAGAAGTAGAAACAGAAATAATCCGGAAGGCATCATTTTAAGGATATTCTTTGGAAAACAAAACTGAAAATCGATTTTCCTTTACTAGAAAAACTGTTACTGGAAAGTTCATTCGTTGAAAATGATTTCGATTCACTTTCAACTTGATATTCTCCACATACTGGCAGCAAACTAAATCCCGAAGTAAAAGAAAACAATTCTACGGATACTATACCAAAGTTATCTTCGAGGAAAGAAACTGGAAATACCGATTCATCACTAAAAGAAAGTTTATTCGCCGAAAATGAATTTGGTTAATTTTCATCTTGACTTTTTTCCCTCCAAATTCAACTTCCGTGAGTGATGATCATGAAAATAGATCCCATCAAGTCTATTACAAGGGGAAAAATGTTGTCAAGCCAGATGGGTTGAATCTACGATGAGTGATTAGTCTTTCACAGAGTTTCTGTAAAGTTCATGTATCAATTTCAAATTTTATTTATTCTTAACACTTAGATGTTTAAAAAGATAATATACAACATTTAAAAAGTGTAATCTCAAGTATTAATACTCAATACAATAAGGTTAAAAAGCGATTTGAAAAAAATTCATTTCAACTTTATCTACTTTTGTTTCTACTATTTTTTGAGTTTATAATCAACGTGATTTACTTTAAAAACCGAAACACATACTCCACCTACTGTATTTATTATATATTACATAATAATATTTATATATTTCGTCCATTAATTGGTACTTATTTGAATGTACGGTTTATATTTGGATAGGGTTTATAACTCTTTAATATCAACACATATTAATCACACTATAAAAATATGATCGTTATTATGTTTTAAAATGTAACCGAATATGTATTAAATAGGATTATTTCAAGGCAAAATCGATAAAAAGTTTAAACTCCTATTGAAAATGATTGGAACAGGCTGTGATTTTGTTCTTTTTTCCCCCTCACATTTATCTATAAGTATATCATTTATTCTCTATCGTAAAGTGTCTGTATTATTATATTGCTATTTAAAGTAGGAGACCATTGAAATATAGGTCGAAGAATATATATATATATATATATATATATATATATATATATAGCTTTTTAAAATTTTGTTTATTAAATTAATCGTTATCACCTCTATGATTGAATGAATGAAAAATGTTCAAGTTCAAGATAGAATTTTTAGTTTTAAAATCGAAATTACGATGTACTTTTTGAGCTTTTAACGGTGGAAAATCGAGGAAATATGATATATGATTTTTCGATAAAAATCGGGGAAAGAAAAAAATTCCTTCCAACCGTCGTCCTATAAGTTTAAATTTTTGGTCATGCATCTGACTCACCTCAACTTTTGTATCGTAAGAAGCCATGCCGTATAGCCATAGGGCACATATCACACACAGGACTCTTTGGTACCTAGGAAGGTGCAGCTAACACCATAGGCGTGGACTGTCCCAGGTTGGCGCCTATGGAGCAGTCATTCTCCCACTTCCAGGGATCCGCGCATGCCATGATCGATTTTAGAAGCAGGACCCGCCGTTCTCTGTGAACATAGGTTATTTTGATACAGTGTTTAATGTTATAATGTGGGAATTCTCTACTACTGTTATCGTCTGCTACTACAAGTCCCAAAAGGTGAGGGTAAGAAGAATCCTGACGTGACGTCAGGTGTAGGACAGATGCACTCGCCCGAAGAGGAGCGTGAGGAATCGACGACGGAAATATGAGTTCTCTCCCTTTTTTTTTCGCTTTTCTAATCTTTCACTTTAAAGCTACTTTAATTGAAGATTTCCGGAGTACTCGCGACGGAATTAAAATAAATTTCATTAGGGAATATTGAAGATGAATAAAACAAATTGGAATTTGAAATAAGTTTGTTCGGAAAATTAAATTTTGCGTTCGATAATTGCGTGAAGTTTGACGTAACAAAATTCGTATTTTTTTCTAAATATATGTACAGTTGTTGATTTCGTCCGGCTCGAAAGACCAATATGTTGATTACTTCAAGCCAGGAGGAATTGACATATGTAACACTCAAAATATAAATTAACTAGATTGTACAAGACTTGGTTTAGGCAAATAGAAATCTCAACTCGTTTGAAAAGTTCGTAACGATTTTATGTGAAATGAATAATAAAACCTACCCGTTAAGTTTGGAAAATGCAAATATCAAGTCAATCTGGCTTGTAGACTTCCGTGGTTGTTGTCCATAATGATTTCATTTTGGTTTTCGATTTGGAACCTCGGATTTACACCGGGAATTAAGTTCTGAACATGCTTCGTGAATGTAAATATGAAACGTCAGTAGCAGAGGTACTGATGGCGCAGTTTCAACACGAAAGACAAAATCATTTTTTTAATTTTCTGTATCGAAAAGGTACTATAAACCCAAAAAGAATAGTTTGTTAATAACACCAGAGTTTACCTGAAGAGAGTTAATATTCTAGAAACGCGACGTAAACAATTCGTTATTAACATTTGAATGATACTTATAAAGTTCACCGAAAGTATTTAACAGTTCAATAACCACGTAACCTAACAAAGAAAACACAAATTGTTTTGACAAGAAACACCTTATTTTTCAATATAGACTCACGCTAGCTCAACACACTCATTTCAATGATACTCCAAATTAGCAATACCTTCATTGTACTCTTTATTTAGGAAAAACTTAAATAATTAACAATAATTATCCTAGAATCTGGTGCTCCGCCTGTGGCACTACACCGAACCTTCATTGTACAGCGGATTTACAAGTTTCAGTGCACTATCAGCTGTTAAACTCTGAAGATGTCTCATGTGAGTTAAGACGAAATGTCAGCAGTAGAAGTATCAAGGACGTGGTTCCAACTCGAAAGCTAAGACGAAGTAACCAAATTTAAGGCGCTTTGGAAAGTATTTAAGCTTATACCAACATGTTATACGATCATACTTCGATAACTGCTCCAATTCAATAACCTGTTGTTAAATCATCTTAGTAAGTTATCTGAATGTATCAGAGGAGCATGGTTAATTGGCAGTTCAATGCTTTTACTGCATTATGCTGAAGAGATTCATTTTCGTAATGAAGAATAATAAATGCGTTTTTAACGCCTTTTCTATCGCCAGAAAGGTAAAAAAAATCCAGCCAGAAAAATATGTAGTGTTTAATTTACCATTTACAGGTTTGTTAAATTTAAAACTGTTTATTTCTACCTTGAAAACTTTGCGCTATCAAAAGTAGTAAATAAAGGCTTTCGTTGGAACAACCCCCCCCCCCCTACATTACAAGATAATGTAAAAATGTATTGCAAAAATATTAAGCAGCATATTTGAGCTTTTGCAGAACCACTTCTATGTTTCAATGCCTCAATTTTATGGTTCGCATTTCAGTATGCGATGTTCTATACAAACCTGGTTTGGCGTTTTCAAAACGAATGATTACTAGATATGAAAAATAAATCCTTTGCAATAAGTCAAACGCCAAAGATAGAATTTGGAAAATAATTCACCATCAACATCTCAGAAGGCTGACGTACTGCTTAAAGAAGACGATGCTTTAATCTTTTAGTTTGTAGACTTCCAGAGTCGTTGACCATGGTTACCTTGTCTTGGCTTTCTGGTTGGAAGTGCTCCTTGGTACTTGTTCTACCGATATTTCGTCTACAATTCTATGGGCTTAACTGGGCTTAACTGCTGCTGTTGTTGTTGAACTGAAAATCGTTTGCAGTCCTTGGCACTTGTTCTACCGATATTTCGTCTACAATTCTATGAGACATCTTCAGGGCTTAACTACTGCTGCTGCTGCTGTTGTTGAACTGAAAATCGTTTCCAGTGCAACAAAAGATTATCGAAGTGAAAATAGATTTCATTACTTATGATAGTTTCGCTTAAAAAATAAGGTCGACCATTTGCTGGTCTAGTATAAAATCGGGGCTCCAATCCAAGAGTACGACGCTGTCTATAGTCATTAGGCATCAGTTTCTACGTTAGTTGCAATTTGTGAGTAAAATGCAGATCTCTTTCAAATATTCGTTACAAGCAAGACAATTTGATTTTGAGTACGATGCTGAATTGAAGTTGTTAAGCTTTCGATCACGCTTTGACTCGCAGCGGCAATATTATGTGTTATTTATTAGCAGGCGAATGCATCTAATTTTCATTACACTATTTACATATGAACCATAATTTTGATAACGAATTTTCACGACTGTCGCTCGTTAAGGCACTGTAGAACATACCATGATTATTTTCCTGAATTTCTACAATAACTGTATCTAAATTCAAACGTCAAAGTCGATTGTGTGCAAAATGGCGGGTAATTCAAAAAATCACTTTATATTGAAATATTCTTTATTAGTGTATAAAAAAAAGCGTAACTAAAATTTAAGCACAAACTAGGGTGACTTTTAAATCTAAGTTCGTAGTATGCTAGTAGTAGAATCAATTTATTTGTTTTAGACTGCATTACAATATCATTGATGATAAAAGTGGAAAATATGCACTACCGGTACCTCGTTAAACTATTTTCCTTAAAAAACCTAACAAAAGCTGAGTATTCCTTTCAATTTCTAGTCATAATTTTTAGAAAATTTTATTTTTTAAAAATTAATTCCCATTTTTCCTTATTAATACGAAGACTTTTCGAAAAAAAGTGAAAATCTCACTGTTAAATGTTAGGCCATTAATTCGGTAGCAATATTGCATTACAAACGGGCAACTTGATGTTATTACGGGTAGTTATCCAATTAATTCTTTTTTTGTTCCCGTTTTTATTCCTCATTTTTACGTAATAAGTTCCACATTGTTCAGGCACTCAATGACATGAACGAAACAATGAGCTTCGTATAAAAGCGCACTAACAGCCACTGAATGGATTAATCGATGAATGCATTAAGGCGACCTCTAGCGGGACATAATTAAACTATTATATTTAATTTTTTCGAAAAGCTTGGAATTTTTTTAAGAAAAACTTTAAAATGATGCGTGGAGGATTGTATTTTTCATTACTTAAAATATACGAAATTTAGAATAAGATTTTGTGGAATTTTGTGGAAAAACAAACTCGATGCCTGTAATCTCAAACAGGATAAAAAAGAAGTTGGAAAATTTTTTTAGAGTAGGATTAAAAATGATTATTTTCGTAGATTTGTAAGGTACGAGGGTCGTCCCAGAAGTGCCCGACCCAACCAAAAAAACACAAAGATTTTGGAAAAAAATATATTTATTTTTCAACATAATCTCCTTTCAGCTCTGTACATATTTCCCAGCAATGTTCAATAAGTTCGATACCCTTTTTATAATAAGAACTGTCTTGCTCCTCAAAATAGCCATTAACTGCCGACATCACTTCTTCATCGTTGGAAATTCTTTGATCACTGAGCCATTTTTTCAAGTTTGGGAACAGAAAATAATCCGATGGGGCTAAATCTGGCAAATAGGGTGCATGAAGTAGCAATTCTAACATTAACTCATTCATTTTGGCCATTGCAATAACGGATTTGTGAAATGGTGCATTGTATTGATGAAATAACATTTTTTGCTTGATTTCGTCGCTCAAACGTTGCAATAAGTTCGCATAATACTCGCCGTTGATAGTTTTTTCTTTTTCAAGATAGTCAATGAAAATTGGGGACAGGAAAAATTATGTAATATAAAATGTTTTGGTAATTAACTATTCCATTGAATTTATAAAAAGGACAAAATAGCATGGAGGTGGATGTAGAAAAATCGTGTAAACACTGACCAGGAAGTTGTATCACCTCAAAAAAAAGGCACATATATCCCACCAATTAGAGATCAGAAACCTTAGTAAGAATTTAAATAAGTAGATATTTTCGAATTGAAGATCGGCTTCCTTTTGCGCATTAACACAGATGAGGTGGCATTGGGGTATGGACTTTATTCGAAGAAAAAATATTTAGCTTTTGCTTCGTCTCCATTTGGCATTCTAGTCATTTGTGCCTGATAGGATTTCCATCAATTTTAAGATCTTTTCACATTCCTTCTTCGTCTCAATTAACACTTCCTTAATTTAAATGGTTAATTTGAATGGAACCTATATTTCGTCCAACTTTATTTTCATCCGTTCATTATTGAATGGGATGAATTATGTCGCTTTCGTATTTAGGAGTTGGCGATTCTGTATTCCCCTTCAATCTTCAACTTATTTTGAAAAATTCGTTTCTGGCATTAGATTTTTTATACCTATTTACTTATAACTCAATTTTCATTTTCGTCCACTGGAATAGATATTGCTAGGGTTTTGTGAAATCTTAATTTAATATCTCTTCGAATTTTGTTTTTTAAATGTATGTTGATGTTTTTTTAAATTCGAAAAAGAAATCTATTGGACAGTAAATAGAAATAGTTTACTTTATTGTCAGTAGTGGCTATAGAGAAGTATGTAATTTTAAGTAAAAAAAAATCGAAACAATTATTTGTATTTAAGATTAACAAAGAATATAAATAAATATATATAAATAAAATTAAATTGAATCGTTTAAATATAACAATACCTGGTTGTAAATGTAAGTATTTAAATGAGGTTTAATATTTTCATTTTTCCAGTTATAAAAATATATATTATTCTCCATTTGTAAAGCAAAAATTGAGGATTACTAACTCACGTTTTCTGGTATAAAAATAGTTGTTTCTTTTGGCAAAATTTTCCCTAAAAACTCTTTCTACAATTAATTATAACCAAAAAAACAAGAGTACAGGAGGATGCATCTTGTTTAATTATTAAAATATATTTCGTATAGTTATTTTCACAAATTAAATTTTATAATTAATACATCTTAAATTTCTATAATTAGCAGTATTTTGTCGCCATCTATAGAATTAATGTTAACCTACGAGCATAACTTATAAGAAAATGATTGCGAATTTGACACATATTCTAGAACTTTCTGTAAACATTCGTACAAGGTGTCAAATAAGAATTAATTTTTGATAATTATATTTTGTGAATTTCGTTTTTCGTATTGGATTCCGTATAAGTACTGACATAAATTTACTTTTTTTTTTCATCATTACGTTGAAACACGAATTTAAATAACCTTCACAGTATTATTTTCTTTTATTAGACATTCTAGCAGTACGTAAAAACATGCTTATTCCAAAATAGAAAACCGAAGGCCCAATTTTCTTTTTTAGTTTAGATAAAATATTTTTAATATGGCTAAATGGGGCGAAGGCGATCCACGATGGATAGTGGAGGAGAGACCGGACGCTACAAACGTAAATAATTGGCATTGGACGGAAAGAAATGCCAGCCCTTGGTCTCAGGAACGAATTAAGGAATTATTTATGGATGTTATTATTCCATCGGATGTAGCAACTATTATTATTGAAAAAGTAGATAAGTGTGAAGGTGAAGCTTCAGCAAGCAATCGAAAAGGAAAATTGATATTCTTTTACGAATGGAATATTCAACTGAAATGGTCTGGTCAATTCGGAGATGATACCAAATATAATGGAAAAATTGTAATACCTAATCTTTCAGAAGAAAATGATGTTAGTGAAATTGATGTAAGTATATATACATATTTATAGAAAATTTGTCAATTGATTTTTGTTAAAAATGTAAAAATTCTAATTGAAAAACTTAAAGAATAATGTTAATTTATATTTTATTTTAGAATAAGTAAATTTAACTAATTTTCTTTTTGTGAAATGCTTTTCTAAAATACCGAATTTTACACATTTTAACTTTTAGATACAAATAACTATGAATGATGCTGATGATGAAGCGCACAAGTTGAAACAAATTATGATAAATAATGGAAAAGATGTCATAAGAGATAAGCTATTCCAATACATTACTACTTTGAGAGAAGAATTTTCTAAAGGCATGATCCTACCTAAAAAAGGTGAAGTAAAACCGGATAACATAAAGAATTTAACAAGCGGTTTTAATATGAAAATAAATATGTCTCCTGTGATCATCGAATCCAAACAAGTTGGATTAAAACTAGAAACTGGCTCCATCAGTATGGTCCAGAAATTTCAATGTAAAGCTCAGGAATTTTATGATGCCATGACTAGAATAGAAATGGTGACGGCCTTCACTAAAGGCCCTGTTAAAATTGATCCCAGTAAAGGTGGTAAATTTGAATTATTTAGAGGTAATATAGTAGGCACCTTCGTTGAATTAAAACCTGCTAAAAAGATTGTACAAAAATGGAGATATAAACAATGGCCTGAAGGACATTATTCAACTGTAACTTTAAATATTAGTGAAAAGGTATGCGTACATACTAATATCAAATTTTGTTTTGAATCTTTTATAATATGAACTTTTTACATGATAATTTTTAAATTTTAGAGTGATCATACAGAGGTGGAATTAATACAAGCTGGTGTACCTAAAAATGAAATAGAAGCAACAAGAGAAAACTGGGAGAGGTACTATTGGGATTCGATGAAGAGAACATTTGGCTTTGGAACATTTTTCACGTCTATAAATTAATAAATTAGCAATTATTTCAAAATTGTAGATGTCTTTTATTAAATTTAGAATTATACACCAGTGATTTTTTTTTTTAGATAATTTAACAAATAATTTTTCTGCCAAGCATAGAAATAATGTATAATTTATTTTAATTATTTATAATTAATTCCTTTTTTAATAATAAATGATCAAATTTTATTTGTTTGATTTTCTTTTCATATTTTATAGTCATAGCTTAGGAAGTGGGAGCAGTAATGGAATCAATCTCATAGTTTGAATTATGACGTGGAAGATTGCCCAATAAACAAACAAGAATCAATTCAGAAATAATTAAAATAGGAAAATTATGATAAATGTAGTAGTAATATGTGAAATGTTGCTATATGTACAAATTGAAATCAATAGCGTTTGTATTTATTATTTTAAACCAAGAAAAATTACAACTAACTGTTTGTTTTGAGATATTACATTATAAAAACAGTATACATTTAGTTTTAAGAATCACAGAACTTATATTCAATTCATGCTATCTTTTTTTCATTGCTTATATTAGTTGTAATAAAATAAAAGTGAAAGGAAATTAATTTATTGCTTTCGAGATATGATTAAAAATATTTTAAGATATGTACATAAGATCATGCAAGTAGTTTGACAGGGCTTTAGCTCTATATATAATGCGTATGCCTCCATCATACAGTACCCATTCTATTTTCATCAGCAGGTTGCCTTAGAAGTACTACATAAACGTTTTTTAAAGTCTCTTTCTTATAAAGAGAATTTATATTCATCAAGAGGTACCAATTACTCAATGCTGTTGCAGTGACACAACTTTCATTCCTTAAAGAAATGAAGGGAGATGCAGAGTGCTTTGAATTTATCTATAAACTCGTAAATAACAGAGACTTCTACGTTACTTTCGTGGGTTTGTTTTGCAGTATCTGCCAGACCCTCAAATTATTCACTACCTTTGCAATCCCCAAGGCAACACCATCTTAAATAAAGCATAATTAGTGCATATGATAAATAATACCAATAAGCACTATGTAGACTTGTTTGTAGAATAATACTATAATTTTTTTTAACTGTTTGAGATTACATATCTAATTTTCATTAATATTTCATTTATTAGTTTGTGTTTTGGTTCTTGTGTGGAAAACTGGTGACCAATTGTACTACTGTTTTCTTCTTATTTTATCCTGTAAGTGGCAATTTTGTTCCTATTGGATAATAAAGACATTATTATTACAAATGATTGTTTTAAATGGATTACAATTATATATTACAACCTATAATTTCATAGTTATTTGATAACATAGTATAACAGAAAACCGTTTTTAAATTTCAATTTTATTATTCAAAAGATCTTCCTTACAATTTCTGATATACATTTACACTATTAGTTATGAGAGGGCGCTGAAGCAGTATTATTTTTATAAATTTTGTTCACTTTTATAAATTATTCTGATAATAGATGACTCTGTTGTACCCGTAATAAAAATCTTAAATAAGGATACTTTGCAAAATTGGATATGCTGAATACAATTTTCAGAAATAAAATTCAATTTTAAGATATTAAAATTAAACGTTTAACTCTGTCTCATTATCTTTCATTTTATTTTCGATATGCAAAACCTTCTGAGTGTTTTTTTATCGTAGAACATTTGTACAACACTTTTTATTTGAAATTGTAAATGTAATCACAAAGAAGATTAAGTTCAATTTAAAATGATTTATTATATTGCTTTTGTAAAAAAGTGGTAGCTATAATTAATTTTAAAGCACAATCGCGCTTCAGTAGTAGAATCAGTTTGTTAAAAAGTTTATAAATATGAATTTAATAATTACAAGAAATCTATTAGACGACATGTTTACAAAAATATAGTAATGAAGCCGCTGTTCTTCGAAGATTATCATGCCTAACTGGCTATGTAAAGATTATAATGGAAATTGATCCAACTTAAGATCGGTTCATTACTGAGGAATTAACCATAACTTAGTGTTAGTTCTACGCGTGTTTATTTTACATTGGACCTAATATAAGCCAAAAAGTTAAAATTTGCGAAAAAGACACGCAATATTAATTCCAAGTTAGTATTATTTCCGTCTATATAAACATACCATTAGTGTTTTTGGGCAGTTCGCATTTTTTTATACGACAACTTTAAAAAAAAGGCATTTTTAGAGAACGTAAACTATATTATATAAAACACTTTGTACGGTGGACAGTGAAAGTCCAAATTTAGGCGACTTTTAACATATGTGGTTTTAGAACTTTTTGTACATTTACGGACAGAAAAGTTGGTGAAATTATATACATATGACATTTTTAAAAGGTACAAAAGGGCCCATATTTAAGACGATTTAGTTTGGGTAATTTTGATATATTTATGAGTAATTTAAACGTGGGAATTGTATTGTATTAAAAAAATCAGCAAGCCTGTTAATGAAAGGTATTTACGGATTGGATTTTATAAGAAGATATCGATTCGGAACAGTTGAAAAGCGTATTGACTCTTATGCAGAATCGTTTACGTGAGATACATACGATTTTGGTTTTTGTGTATGATTCTACGTATTTTGCATCTATTTGGAAAGTAAACTTATACCTTCTGTGTCTGCCAAAAGTAATTTGTTGTGAAAAAAAACATACGGAACTTTAGATAACAGCGTCCTAAGTAGTATTGGGATATGTTAGTTGTTATCTGGTCTGTTTCTTTGCCTCAGGAGTTCATAGCTAATGAGTATGGAAGGTAACGTTTCCGAAGATCCCGTCAAACCTGCGGAAATACAGTAGTTAATGTCTCCTGATAGTATCAGGGGCAACCCCTATTATATTAACCTTATCCGGCTGTCTGGTCGAGCAGACTATTTTTCGTTTGCTGTTGGTGGCAATAGCATGGAAAATGTGCAGGACAAAATCTAAAAGAAGAGAACGTGAGTGGTTCTGAAGTTACAATATAAAAACCTTCCATGGGAAAAACTTGCCAGGAAGTCAAAGATCTACATAACGCTGCGTGGGTCGACTACGTAGAGGAAATTGATTTAATGCCCATGGAGAAATTTATTTAGCTCGATGATCTTGAATTTTTGTGGCGAAATTGCAAAAGGGGGCCAAGATTAAATAGAAACTAAAAGAACCGTAACTAAGGTTAACTTAAATAAGCGTATGCATGGAAATCAAGAGCTTGCAAAAGGACATTACGACTAGAATAGATCTGAAAAGATCGCAGTGGATTAGACTTCATAGCTACTACAAATAGTCTCTTATTGTCGTCACCAGGAGAGTCGTGATTGCCAAATTCATTTCTTTGGTGAATTTATTTGGTAAATAGGTCCACCCAATTTTTTATTTACGAAAAGAAGAAAGCGGAAGGTTGTGCCTGGTAAGTGTACTATATGAATATCACAGCATATTGAAGGTAGATCCGTTAAAGTCCAAATTAAAGAACATTGGCAAAAATTGACTCGATTGTGGAAAAACATACAAATCAGGACTTCTCCAAGATGTCTGAGAGGACAACCAGAAAATTAAATGGAACCAAATATCTATTACAACAAAGGAAGAACACTACGTCAAAAGCTGAAAGAAATAGGTGTATGCTATATGGCCCCTGTGATCACCGAATTCAAACAAATTGGATTAAAACTTGAAACTGGCTCCAATAATATGGTCCAGAAACTTCAATGTAAAGCTCAGGAATTTTTTGATGCCATGATCAGAATAGAAAGTGTGACGGCTTTTACTAAAGGCTCTGTTAAAATTGGCTAACTTAAATAAGCGTATGCATGGAAATCAAGAGATTTCGGAAGGATATTACGACTACAATAGATCTGAAAAGATCGCAGTGGATTAGACTTCATAGCTACTACAAATAGTCTCCTATTGTCGTCACCAGGAGAGTTGTGATTGCCAAATTCATTTCTTTGGTGAATTTATTTGGTAAATAGGTCCACCCAATTTTTTATTTACGAAAAGAAGAAAGTGGAAGGCTGTGCCTGGTAAGTGTACTATATGAATATCACAGCATATTGGAGGTAGATCCGTTAAAGTCCAAATTAAAGAACATTGGCAAAAATTGACTCGATTGTGGGAAAACATACAAATCAGGACTTCTCCAAGATATCTGAGAGGACAACCAGAGAATTAAATGGAACCAAATATCTATTATAACAAAGGAAGACCACTACGTCAAAAGTTGAAAGAAATAGGTGTATGCTATATGGCCCCTGTGATCACCGAATCCAAACAAATTGGATTAAAACTTGAAACTGGCTCCAATAATATGGTCCAGAAATTTCAATGTAAAGCTCAGGAATTTTTTGATGCCATGACCAGAATAGAAATGGTGACGGCTTTTACTAAAGGTTCTGTTAAAATTGGCTAACTTAAATAAGCGTATGCATGGAAATCAAGAGATTGCAGAAGGACATTACGACTACAATAGATCTGAAAAGATCGCAGTGGATTACACTTCATAGCTACCACAAATACTCTCTTATTATCGTCACTAGGAGAGTCGTGATTGCCAAATTCATTTCTTTGGTGAATTTATTTGGTAAATAGGTCCGCCCAATTTTTTGTTTACGAAAAGAAGAAAGCAGAAGACCGTGCCTGGTATGTGTACTATATGAATATCACAGAATATTTGAGGTAGATCCGTTAAAGTCAAAATTAAAGAACACCGGCAAAAATTGACTCGATTGTGGGAAAACATACAAATCAAGACTTCTCCAAGATATCTGAGAGGACAACCAGAGAATTAAATGGAACCAAATATCTATTATAACAAAAGAAGAACACTACGTCAAAAGTTGAAAGAAATAGGTGTATGCTATATGGCCCCTGTGATCACCGAATCCAAACAAATTGGATTAAAACTAGAAACTGGCTCCATCAACATGAATAGAAATGGTGACGGCTTTTACTAAAGGTCCTGTTAAAATTGTCTAACTTAAATAAGCGTATGCATGGAAATCAAGAGATTGCGGAAGGATATTACGACTACAATAGATCTGAAAAGATCGCAGTGGATTAAACTTCATAGCTACCACAAATAGTCTCTTATTGTCGTCACCAGGAGAGTCGTGATTACCAAATTCATTTCTTTGGTGAATTTATTTGGTAAATAGGTCCGCCCAATTTTTTGTTTACGAAAAGAAGAAAGCGGAAGGCTGTGCCTGGTAAGTGTACTCTATGAATATCACAGCATATTGGAGGTAGATCCGTTAAAGTCCAAATTAAAGAACATCGGCAAAAATTGACTCGATTGTGAGAAAACATACAAATCAGGACTTCTCCAAGATGTCTGAGAGGACAACCAGAAAATTAAATGGAACCAAATATCTATTACAACAAAGGAAGAACACTACGTCAAAAGCTGAAAGAAATAGGTGTATCCTATAACACCAAATGCCATAAGTATACCAAGAGTGGAGATTTAAGACACCTGACAAATTAAACATCGGATTGGATAAATCCTTAAAACAACGAAAGTTGTCTACATGATAATCAATTAACATCAAAAACTCCACGTCGTAAGTCCTGGTATTGCATTTTAATAATTTGAATTTTTGAAAAAAAATTCTTCCACCATTTTCCAAAAATAATAAAACGATCTTCCTTAACGGATAAAAAATTGATTTTTTGGCTCTGTTTCAGAAAGATTAGTGCAAGTTTTTACAACTATAGTACGTGCCCGAAAATACTTTTGAAGAAGAAAATATTAAACGATTATTTTTAGCCTTTTTTCCACCATTTGGCAAGAACATCAGTGGAATACTTATTCCAAAACATCTCAATTCATTTTAATGCGAACGTGTGTTATATCGTTTGATGTCTCCACCGATATGGTGAAACGGAATTAAAAGAGCAGAAACAAAAAAGGAACACAAGAAAACGAAAGAAAAAGCGAGCTGCCGTCTATGTACGCAAAATATTTGCCGACAAAAACGGACGAAATACCAACGAAACGCTATTCATCCACTGCTAATTAATTCGTCATATACATGCTGAAAAGACACCTTGGTGTAATTTTTTTCGGGTAAAATTCGAAGACTTCGGAATATCAGATAATCCAAGGTATCGGGCTTGTGAACCGGGTGGCGTGGACCACTTTTTCATCAAACGACAAACACAACGTACCAAGAACAATGTCTCTGACGATCTGGTCGATAGAGTAAATGCATTTATATGTAGTATACAGTACGCGTCAAAAGTTTTGAACAAAATTCATACAGACTGATTATTTTTTCTTGCGGAATCTCTTTCTGATGAAAAATTATTTCCTCTCAAACTACCAGGCGTGATTCGACGTCATCGAATAATTGTTTTTAATTGCGCAGCTATCTTTTTCTATCGCAAATGGATAGTATTCTCTTTACCATAATATCATATAAGATCAAAGATAAGTAAAGTTTGTAAAATAAAGTCAGAACGCATTTTGTAAGAATATTCTAAAGACTGAAGCTATTTTTAAATAGTTGTGAGTAATCCTTCGTTTCTTTTTTGTTAAGTTGAGTTAGGGCTCTGTCCTTTTACTCGTAATCTTTACTGTGAATAATCTTGATGTTGATTCAATTATAGTTCTTCGCTATCCTCGCTGTCGATTTCCATTCTTGGTCGTCTGTATTTGGAGTGTTGTGTTGGGTAGTCTGTTACTGATATAAGTGTCGGGTTAGTGTGTTTTTTATATGTCTATAGAATTGTGAGTAATTACAAAGCATCAAGATAATTTTCCATTTTCGATACAGAAAACTAATGAAAAAACATTACTTCCCTCTATCGTACCATACACGTATGTACTGAACAACAAAACAAGGGCGTGTTTATCTCGCTAAGTCGGAAACAAGGTTACCAGAGCGAATGTTGACAAACACTCTCATCTCGGCGATTTGACAAATAGACGAATGTTAAAAGGAATCATTCAAATATTAATAACACCCTGTTTGCTACGTACGTTTCAAGAAATAACATCCATCATCAGGTAAACTTGCGTTACTAACGAATATTGCCTTCCTTTATCGTGCAATAGAGAGAGGCCATGTTTCTTGATTATTTTTCTGTATCGAAAAGATACAATAAACCCTAAAAAGAAAGCGTTGGCGTCCGTGATTCTCTTTTATCATTTTTTGGCTCATTTATAATAATATATAATAATTATTATATTCCCCTTTTATTATTTCTGATTTTAACCAATGATGGTGTAGCAGAAAATACTAGTTTTCATTAATTTTCCATCGTAAATTTATATATATAATTATTAGCATTTAAACCTGATTGCGTGTTATAAATATTGGCTGTTTCCATAATGTGATTTATGGTTAATCAAAAGACTCGAAACTGTACTGCATGGTGGTCTAATTCGTAAAGCAGCTGTTTAGCAAAAGGTAGATAGAGGTTCGAGTCCTTCTCCAAATTAATTTTTGTGATTTTAATCAATGAATGCGTAGCAGAAAATACTAGTTCCCATACTCCCAGTGAATTTTAATGCACGTCCATCAACGCTTCTGAAATGCTATATAATTTTTGAAATGGTCTTTTTCAAGACCTTTAAAGGACAGCTTCTTTGCTGTAATAAATTCTTTATCCGACCGAAACGTCTTTCCACTAAGGAAAAGTTTGAGTTTGGCGAAAAAGTGGACGACTTGCGGTGCTACATCTACCGTATAGAGTGAAAGAGGATTGGTTTGAATCACGCGTTATTGTGATGAAAAAGAAAACATGACACGGTCGTAGAGTTAATTGTTTAGCCTTTTACCAGATAGTCTACGAAAATTATTTGAATTCCAAAAAACTGTAGCCTTTACCTTACTCCCTGGTAAAAACGTCTCGGCTTTCTTTGGTGGAGGACTACCATGTTGTTTCAACAGTTGAGATTGTCTTTTGAATTCAAAGATATAGTGGTGAAGCAGGTTTCATCAATCATTCTCTTTTCTTGCTCTTTAAGCGACTATAAATTATTATTCGAGTTCTAATTTTTTCATATTTTTTATCACAAAGATTTGCAGTACCTACCTTTTGATATCTTAGAATTCTTCGCGTAAATTTATTCTAATGTAGGTGTTCAGACGATTCCCTCATTAATTTGATCAATTATTTCCGGAGCAATTTTTGATAGACTTAGTTGCACAACATCTTCAAGGTTTGTATAACCGCATTTAAATTGCGCTTTCAAAATATTTTCAAAAAATGTTTGTCGTATATTGAGTTAAAATTTCACATATCTTTAGTCTTTTAAACGTATTTTGTGCGAGCTTCTGTCAACGAAATATAATGTTAAGAATTTCCGAAAGATGGTGTTAAAAGTCGAGTCTTATTTCCCGCCAAATAATCGTTCTACATGTGTTAAACGAACGTAAAATTAAGGTTATCATCCCTTAAAAAGAGTGTTTTGATTGTTGAATAGTGTTTCATTGTAAAATTTTATTTCTTATCTAAGTTATCTAAGTTGCATTTACTCTATGCTTAAAAACGGACAAATTATTATGAAAAAAATCGGTTAGAAAGTGTGTGTAGTGTATACGAAAGATGATAGTACGCGAGGATTAAATTTACAAAAATAAAAAAAAAATAAAGTGGAAAAGCAACTTTTTGAATTGAGAATAAAACAATAACTTCAAATTACAATACGCTGGAGCTAACCTATTAAATGAACTGGATGTGCGCGAAATTTGAATTGGTAACACTTCAATGCGACACAACATAACCTATCTTATGCATTTATACAACAGTAGCAAGTAGTTTTACGTAAATAACGTGAGCGAGATAAGAAACCTATCAAGTGCAGTAAAGGGCCTAGTAAAGCAGCATGAAACGACAGAGACAAGCATTCGGTAAAATATACGACACTAGCTCGTATTTAAAGGTAAAATACATAACATATGTATTGTATATTATCGATGCAGGTAGTCGCGGTCTAAAAATAATCTAATTTTAACATAAAATGTGCGTAAATTTGACATCTCGTACACACTATAGAAACAGAGAGACTATTAAAACAGCTCTACTCGCAGGTTTGATTTGTTATGACGACCGTGTGTGCAGCAGCATTTTTCGAGTTCTTGTGACTTCTGGAAGACCATATGAGGAGTTACCAGTTTTCGAGCAGACTGCGTGTCTCTACTGTGAGAGAGTTCAGATGCCCATTACTTGCAAGATAAAGAAGATTCTCTACAAGAGATGCGGCTTGCATATCGAAGTAAGTAGTACTTTATTGCCTTCGAGATTGTGAGAACTTGCCTTAACTATTGAAGAAAAACAATCCGCACGGATTATTGGTCGAAGAATTAACAGTACGGAGCAATGTCGCACGGTGCATTGCTATTGTTTTATTTTATTTTTTTTTTTGCTAATTGCAAAAAAATAGTATCGATTCTAGGAAGACACTATGAATATAGAAGTCGCGCAATCTTGTTATGTGTTGTGTGCATGTATTTCCTAGAATTACTCCGTACATTTAGTTTAGTTCTAACGTTATTTATACGACTTTCGATACGGCGTTCATTTTTTGTGCAATCGTGAAATGAAAAATATGTAATATTAAAATAACAAGCATGTACATGGACTACACTATTGGAGATGGACGGAGATGACATCTGAGATGTAACATAACAATTCATTTTGGATCTAATACGAGTTTAGATCTTAAAGTTTCCATTTTCTCTCTTTCAATTCGGACAATACTAACCAAACTTACACTGCCGTGCCTAATATCATGTAATTTAATAATATTTAGGTTATAATAAGTATGGCCGTTAAATTAGGGCACGATCCTTAGTTACATTTTATAAACAATTCAACTCTGTGTTTCAAAAAGAGAGACACAAACTTCTGAACAAACCCCAAGCCCAAATTATAACCTATAAAATTCGGAATTTGAATAGCAAAGTAAATAAATAAGTAGTATTGTCACATAGGGCTTTTGATTGTACTGGCCATGACGTTCTTCATCAATTACAATCTTTTGTCTTTGTTCATTCTCTTTTATCATTTTCTAACGCATACTATTTGGGGCCTATTATTATATAATATTGTATTTTAAACTTAAATCCACGAGATGCTCAAGCAATTTCAGCAAGTCAGTGGCTGGTTTCAGATATCAAAATCCATACTGAAATAGAGGAAATTTTCGAAAATTATTCTTTTAGATACTATTTACAAATTAGAGAACACCAAGGTGTCATTATATAAAGCCCTAAATATAGTATACGAAGGTGGTCCCATAAGTACCCGGCCTGATCTAGAGATGGCGGTAGTTGTTTGAAAAATATCACTGTATTAGAAAGTACACAATCGATAAAGCATACATTCAAGTTTGGAGATGTCACGTTGCTTAGTATTTGTTTGGCAGACATCAATAATGAACGTTTCAGTGAATTTGAAAAAATTGAGAAAATTGATCATCGTTACGTGATACAATACTTTCATTTGAAAGGCTTCAGCCCAACTGATATAAAAGCGGAACTGGATTCTCCTCTGCGTGAGTCTGCTCCTTCGTTTACAACAGTGAAATATTGGGTAGCAGAGTTTTAACGAGGCCGTACGAGCTGCCAAGACGAGCATCGCAGTGATCGACCAAATGAAGTGACTATTCCAGAAATGGCGAAGAAAATCGACAAAGAGGTACTGGATGATCGTCGACTGAAAGTGTACGAGCTAGCAGACATAGTAGGCATTTCAAAAAGTGTGTTACATTGCATATTATCTGAAAATTTGGACATGAGAAAGCTGTGTGCAAAATAGGTGAAGTGTTTGCAGTTTACAGTGTCGCGAAGATGTTTCAATTGAGTGTTTAGTGAAGTTTCACAGCAACAAAGCAGAATGTTTGCGCCGTTTCATAACCATGGATGAAACATGGGTCCATCACTTCACACTTCACGTTTCATACTTCACGTTTCACTTCACACCCGAGACAAAAGAACAATGGAAACAATGAACTCAAAAGGGAGAACCGGTTCCAAAGAAGGCGAAGACCATTTCATCTGCAGGCAAGGTCATGGCATCGGTTTTTTGGGATGCGCGTGGAATAATTTCCATCGACTATCTCGAAAAAGGAAAAACTATCAACGGCAAGTATTATGCGAACTTATTACAACGTTTGAGCGAAGAAATCAAGCAAAAACGGCCGCATTTGGCTAAGAAGAAATTGTTGTTTCATGAAAATAATGCACCAGTTCACAAATCCGTTATTCCAATGGCCAAAATTAATGAATTAAAGTTTGAATTGCTACCTCATGCACCCTATTCGCCAGATTTAGCCCCCTCGGATTATTTTCTGTTTCCAAACTTGAAAAAATGGTTCAGTGGTGAAAGATTTTCCAACGATGAAGAAATAATGTCGACAGTTAATGGCCATTTTGAGGCGCAAGACAGTTCTTATTATAAAAAGGGTATTAAACATCGTTGGGAAAAGTGTATAGAGCTGAAAGGAGATTATGTTACAAAATAAATGTATTTCTTTCCAAAATTTTTGTGTTTTCTTTGTTGTATGTATTGTTGTTGTATGTTGTTTGTATTACCTCAAAGCCTCGTTAGGAAATCTAACAGATAGTATAGGAAGATTGACAACCTATAAATTGTGTGCGGTTATGAATAAGAATCCCGATTTTCAAACTATAGTGCGTATAGGCAAGAGTTTAACTGAAAACCAAGAGTACGAATATGATGCGAACGCCATTTTTAAATTCACGAACATCACATCAATCGCAGAACGCTCCTTTTCCAAATACACCAACACATTTTCACCTCGCCGTAGGAGTAGGACTGAGTCAGCACTGGGCATACTAATGACATAATACTACAGCGAATTTCTGTGTCATTCTACATCAACAACATACAAAAAAAACTAAAATAGTCAGTAATTACATTTATTGTTTTTAATATTGATAGTAACTGACCCGTTCGCTACTGCAAAAGCACTCGTTTCTGCAGCCTTATTTATAATAACGTTATGTCTTTTATAATAGAACTAAATTGTTGTATCAACGTATACTTTGCTGTTCTTAAAACTTTTTTTTTAATATTTTTTTCACCAAGATCGTAATTTAATGGTAAGGAATTGTATTTATATATGTTTTGGTTTTTATAAAACATTAAGCATTACATATGTTCCAGTCTTTCTACAATACAAAAGCAAATCATTCCTAGAAAAGTAAATACTAAATGAAATTAGTTTATTACAGAATATAATTAGAAATTAGATAAACAAAAATTGTTTAAACAAAACAGCAAATATCGAAATCTTTACGACAAGACAATATACAATGTATATAAAATACCTAGTCAGTCCGATAATAGAACTTTGGATGAAACTCATACGTGTTCCACATACGATTTCTTACGTAACTTGAAACACACGGTCCCCGGACGCTTTAGTTCTTAGAATGAAGAATATGGTCTTAAAATCTATATTATAATTCGTTTCTAAATAGAACTATAAAGCTAATTTAGTTCTGTTATTTGTTTGTTTAACAATTGACGTGTAAAAGGCAGGTGTCAAATTTTGATTTGTTCAAACTGTATATGCAAGATGAATGATGAAAAGGAAGGAGTAATTGAAATCGTGCAGACATTTTAGACGCAATCTAAAGCTTTTATCTGTTTATTTTGCCGGTAGTTTCAATACGTATAAAATGCGTACCTGTACAGTCAGTGGTAAAATTATAATATTCGAATATATATGAGGATTGCGTATATAAATGTAAGGTCTTCATCTTGTCTTCACAACAGTTTGTTCAAGCGTAAAAATACAGTAAATTCTGAAAATTTTGTGTTTTATATAATGGGATGTCTTTTAGGTTTTGCTTTGTGAAACATAGAGGGCGCCACTAATCAAATGTCATTAACCTCTATTAACTAACCTCCATTAACTAAAGAGTTAACCTAAATCCAAAGTTTCAGTGCGATACGTGTAGTGTTGTAGCTGCAACTAACTGTCAAAGTTGACAAAGTTAGTTGAAAAACGGAATTAAATCGAGAACATTTTCGCGGAATAATTTTTTTTATAATTTTCGAAGACAACTATTTCAACAAGAATGTCTCGACGAGTTGATTTCTGTTTTCGGCAATGAAGCACCACATCAGTCAACAATTTCTCGTTGGTATGGAGAATTCAAATGTGGACGGATTAGTCTTAGGGACGATCCAAGAATAGGTTCACCAAAAACCGCAGTCATTCAGGAAAAGGTCGATGCTGTACTTAAGATCATCAACGAGGATCAATAGGTGACATATTGACAGATAGAAGCATTATTGGGGATTTCAAAGATTTTAATTCAAAAGATTTTGCATAAAGAATTGTGTGTAAAAAAATTAGTTTCCCGTTGAATACCTCATCTGTTGACCGAAGAACAGAAACCAGCTTCATCGAAAAACCATCAGTCGATGAAACTCATTTTTGACTTAATGGCTTTGTCAATAAGCAAAATATGCGTTATTGGACAGCGACAAACCTACATGTGCTTCAAGAGACTCCATTACAACCACAAAAAGTGACCGTGTGGTGTGGATTTCATGCCGGAGGTGTGATTGGACATTTTTTTCGTCGATGAAAATGATCACCATGTTAGGGTCAATGGAGTTCGCTATTGTGCCACGTTGGAGGAGTATTTTTGGCCAGAATTGGATGGATTTGACATCAGTGATATGTGGTTCCAACAAGATGGTGCCACATGCAACACAGCTGGTCAAACAACTGATCTATTGAAGGGAAAGTTTGGTAACCGTGTAATCTCTAGAAATGGTCCGGTCGAGTTACCACCTTGCTTATGCTATTAAATGCCGTTGGACTTCTTTTTATGGGCATTTGTTATGTCGTTGATTTATGCCAACAAGTCAACAACGTTTGAGGAGCTCTGGGACAATATCGAACGCGAAATTGCCAACTTCTGGCGAATATGTGTGAAAGAATGATGGAAAATTGGCTCCGAAGATCACCGCAAACGTGCTCGCGCTGGTCTTGTGAACGAAATCGAATTCCATTGTTAAATGTAACACCTGGAATAAATTTCAGCCCAATATTTCAATTATTCTGTGTTTTATTTAAGTACAAAATTACCCGATATTTGTTAGTATGTCCACAACCAAGATCGGAAGTTCGCTTTTTAAGTTTTAAATTTTCTTTTTTAAGCTGCAGTTTTCTTACTTTCAATTCGTCTGTTGCAGTATTTCAGTCTGCAAATTACTAATTCCTTCCGATAGATTGCTATTGTTATTATACATTTTGTTTACCTCATTTACCTTACTAGAAGATTAATTATTTCGTTCGTCATAATGCTGACAACATATTTTACTTTTGTAGATGTAATGCTCCAGCAACAATATCTCACTTTTATTAATCCTCCGTTACTATCGTCTGGGTGGATTCCACCCAAAAGGCTGAACTTTTAAGTAAACTATATAATTTTCTATGAAAATCGCCCCTTTATTATAATGTTATCCACCTTTGAATGTTTTTTTATGTTTAGAAGTACATTCTACTACATTAATCCGAGATTATATTTATATAAAATTTATTTTAAAAAGAGCTTGGGTGGTTTATACCCGCGATAGTAATAGCGTTTCATTTTTTTGGGTGTTTTATACCCATTGATGGTAACCTTGTACATAGTTTTAGCGATTACTTCGAATGATCGCTAATATAAATAAAGCACTTGTGTGTTTTATTGCTCTCTACCATGCATAGAGATGGTAAGCTGCTAGGTGTTCCAAAGTGTTTGCCCGAAATAATTGAGTTTTATAACAAAACCCAAGGAGGAGTCGATACGACTGACCAGTTATGTTCTACATATAACGTAGCCAGAAATTGTAATCGCTGGCCTCTGGTAATATTCTACTCTTTGCTGAATGTGGCTTCCATAAATGCATGTATTGTTTTGTTGTGCACTCAAAATCCACCACTAAAATACAAAAAGCGTTCACCTTTCATCAAGGATTTGGCGTTTAGGCTTATTACGCCACATATGGAAAAACGTAGCACAATTAAGACATTGCCAACTAATATCAAAATAAGCTGCCAAAAATTTACCAAACAACTTTCTGGAAAGCAGAATGAACCCGAAGACATATCACCACCAGCCAAAAAACTTAAACAGAGTCGTTGTCAGGTATGCGGTAATAAAAAGGACCGTAAAACAAAAACAACATGCTGCAAGTGCGACATTTTTATTTGTAAAAGTCACAGTTACCCACTGTGTACTAATTGTTATCAATCAACACATTCAGAATTGACAAACAACTGCGAAAACCATGATGATATGTTTGATGAATTTGATGTGTGACTATAATTTTGTTGGTACTTAGTTCAATTTTTACGCAAAATTTTACTTTGTTTACAAAAATATTATTAAATAACTTTATTTTCTTTATCTTTTTAGCTTTCGAATTCAGTAATCCGCAGAGCATTTGCTTAAAAAGTTTTTTAATTATCACTAGAATTACATAATCCATTTAATATAATTTTTTTGTTTCCTTTTTTTAATGAAGTGTTAATAAACAATATATAAGTTGAAATAAAATAATAGATTTATGACTAAAACTAAATTTGTTCGGTATTTTAGTGCTCCTTACTTCAAAAAATTACATTATATATACACTCCGCGCAACATGAATAGGACCAACTGCATATATGACATTTGTAGTTGGTATAAACATGGTAGCGCGCTGGAATTGTTATTTTCGAAAATAAGAGGGTTGATAAAAAGATGTATGTAGGTACCAAATATAATTTTTGTAAAAGTCAGTGCAAATGTACATTACTAATGACAATAAGTAGAGTAATTAAACGCCACTTGAATACGACCAATCTACAAAATAAAAGATTCGTTTGCAATAACAAAATACTTTATTGTTCAATATTGAGTACTTTTGCCATTATTTCTTATAACCTCAAATAGTCGGGATGGAATGGAATTATACAGGGTTCTCAAGTAGTCAACGGGAAGTTCCGCCCAACTTCGTTTCAGCGCCTGCTCTAGTTCGTCAGCGCAACTGAATTGGGTAGCATTGGAGTACAATTTACGCGACAACCATCCCCAAACATTTTCTATGATGTTCAGGTCGGGGGAGAGCGATGGCCAATCGAGAACCTCCATGCCTTGTTCTTGAAACCAGCGTCGAACAATGCGCGCGGTGTGAATACTGGCATTATCCTGTTGGAAAATAAATGGCCCACCTGCCATAACGTTGGAAAATTTGTCTTTCACCTGTTGCAGCAGCTGGACGCACTTTTCCGAATTCTGTCTGCCCTTCACTATTACTAAATCAACAGGTCCGTTATAGGAAACAGCTCCCCATACCATGACTGAACCAACATCGGCTCACCTTCGTGACTGAATCACTTCATCTTTACGTAAATCGTGGAAATAATAAGAAAACCCATCCGGGCCATCTAAATTAAACTTCTTCTCGTCACTGAAAATAACAGTTTGCCATTCTCTTGTCCACCCCATTTTTGCTCGAGCAAACTGAAGACGTGCAGTGCGCTGAAATTCCCTTAAAGGAGGCCATCGTTTAATTTTCAAACGTTTTAAATGCGGACAGGTCTTCAGTAACTTCTGTACAGTTCTTACCGGTGCATTCGTTCCAACGTTATTCGCGATTTGTCTTGCCGTTAATTCCGAATTCGATGCTTCGCGTAATATGGCTCGACGTTCTCTCTTAGTTGTAACGGATGTTGTTCGCCCTTTAAAACGTTTTCCATAATTCTCGGGATCCCTAATAAAATTGTTCACAACCTGGTGTGATCGACTTATTTTCTTCGCAGTAGCCCTTGAGGAATACCCTTCTTGATGGAACGCTTTAATTTTTCCAATTTCTTCCATACTTAAGCACTTCTGTCGTCCCATCGTTGCACAATACCCTTAATTACAGATGTTTGTTTATCCGGATACACGTTGTAACTCGACACTCATCCGGTAGCTTACTATTAAATACTGGTCGTATCCAACCGGCGCGGTGCATTTTATATGTATGTGGTACTTACGTCACCCAATGCATAACGTTAGGCACTATTGCGCAATAATGCGTATTATTTGCCATATCATACCATTACAAACTTGCATTGTATTTTTAGTAAATGAATTGTTTTTCAAACCACCGAAAGCTTGCAACAAGTCGGGTGGTCCTATTCATGTTGCGCGGAGTGTATATTTGAATTTGGCAGTTAAGAAACGCAGACACTTTAAACGCATGGGTGGGTTACACTCAATTATAGTAACGCAGTAAGTGAAATATACTATAGTGATGGAGGGTTAAAATTGTTATTTCAAACTCTTTTTTTATAGAGTTCTTCCATATACTGGGACAAAAAAGGAAAAGTTTTACCGCTATTTACAACGCATACATACGACAGAATTTTTTTAAAGAATTTACAATTTGAACGCTTTTCTTATAACCGAATTTTTCAACAGAAAATTCAACGAAAATTAACATTTTTAAAGAGGATTCGGTCAGTTTTAATCGTGCTATATATTTACTTATATCACATCCGGTATCGTTCTAGTGTATATTGATATTATTTACACATTTGCTTACGCGTACATACGTAGATACGCAGAAGTCATGCAGAAAAATTGTGAACACAAATAACTAATTAATATTGCTGCAAACTGCGCGAGAATAAGAAAGCAGTGTGTCATTACTTTGGTATTTTCGCCGCACTAGTCGCCATTATGTAAATGTATCCGAAAACGGAATCGTATTTGTTTCATAAATAGAAATGTCAACAAATTAATGATTATGAATAGAAGCAGTTAATTGCCTCTTTTATTAGTTCCAGCGTCGTTATAAAAACTTGTTAGTATCCAGTGGCGGCTGGTCAGGTGAGGCAGGTGAGGCAGTGCCTCACCATCTAAATCTTGGAATTATAACAAGAATAATATGTATACTTTTAAAATTCTTTATAAATTAATTATCATCTTTTATTCAGAATTTATCTTATAAACAATAAGAAAATAGTTTTAAATAAACCGGCATTACAAGCAAAGTACAAATTTATCATTTCATTTTAATTCCGTGCGAATGTACGAGCGCGTATACTTGCCCCGACCAACTTCATGCTTGATCTATGTATATCCCTACTAAACACGAATATTTGAGGCCCGGCCACTCATTGCCTCTCATTGAAAATTTATAACGCACTACAGCAGTCAAAAAATTCTCAATTTCTATGGAAATTACAGTAAAGTATTAGCTACATATTTAAGATAACAAAGAAGAAAAAATATTCAAAAAGTTAATAGATTTTTCTAACTTTATTGTGAGATTTTTGAATTTTTTAATAATATAGAAAGCATTATTAATAGGATAAATTAAGTATTTATTTAATGATATAAAGATGTCTAAAGGTTTACATTCTTCTTGTACAGTTTCTCAATATTTCCTCCACGCAAATAATATGTTTTAAGTTTTAACAGGAGTATTTTTATTGTTTCAAGTAGATATTATTTAGATATCAATCTGAAGCCAATTTAAACTGAGCCTCTCATCGAATCACAATCGCCGAACTACCGAATATACTCGAGGCTGACATTCTCGGCCCGAATCGCAAATAACAGCAGTTAAAGTTGGGGGAATAACAAAGTTAGATTAAATATTTTAATATTTGTTTAGTGATATTTTCAGTGATTTAAAAATTGTGAATATGGATTTAGAAAATGTAAGAAATACACAAGACATTGTAGATTTTTTAATAAGAAATACGTTCGTTGTTCTATCGGTAGAAGATCAATTATATGTCAAAAACCTTCCAAGACCAAACCCTGATTTATCAAAATGTCTTACAATACACGGTAAGTCTAACAGAAATTTCAATAATTCGTGGTATAACAAATGTAATTGGTTATGTGGTAGTATAAAAAGAAACAGATTATTTTGTTGGGCATGTATAATTTTTTCCACAAATACAGATAGTATTTGGAGTAAAACGGGTTATTTTGATCTTAAAAACTTGTCGCGATCAGTAGAAAAACATACTAAATCCAAACATCACATTTTAGCTACTTGTAAATTACATATGTTCGGAAAATATAATATCGCGGATGCGATAGATAATGTGAGGCGCAATCAAATGGAGAATTACAATAAAGAAGTTAGCCAAAATCGAGATATATTAAAGCGTTTAATTGATATTACTATATTTCTTTGTACACAGGAATTATCTTTCAGAGGACATAATGAAACAAATACTTCTGCAAACAGGGGAAATTTTAAAGAACTTGTTTTATTAACGGCAAAACATGATACCATTTTACAAAAATTCTTAGATGATAGCTCTGTATTTTTTGGCACATCGAAAACAATTCAAAACGAATTAATAGAATCAATTAATTTTATTGTAAAGAAAAAAATAGATTGTGAAATTTTTAATTCAGAATATTTTTCATGGCAAATAGACGAAACAACAGATATAACATGTAATTCGCAATTGTCTATTATTGTAAGATACACGATCGAGGGTAATATTGTTGAAAGGTTTTTAGGATTCTTTGATGTACGTTCAGGTCGCACCTTTGATGATTTATTTAAATTGTTAACCAATATTTTTGAAAAATTTCAGTTTAATAGTAAACTAATTGCTCAAACGTATGACGGAGCGGCAGTTATGGCTGGGCATGTGAACGGTTTACAAACAAAAGTTAAAGAAATAGCTCCTCAAGCAATATTTACACACTGCCATGCACATATCTTGAATTTAGTGTTAGGAACATCTTGTAAGTCCATAACGTCTGTAAGAATATTTTTTTCAAATTTGTCAGGGTTTTCATCTTTTTTTTCCAAATCCACTAAGAGAACTCATGTGTTAAATTTAATCTGTCAAAAACATATACCATCAAACGCATCTACTCGTTGGAATTTCACTTCTAGGGCTGTTTTTACAATTCATGCGAACAAAAATAAGTTAATTGAAGTTTTTGATTTCATTGCAGAAAGTCCTGACTTTGATAGCATATCTATACGAGAAGCTTTTGGATTAAAAAATCTTCTTCTGGATAATGATTTTAATTTTCTTTTAGATACTTTTAAGTTAATATTTGGACAAACTGACGTTGTATTTTCAATATTACAAAACAAACTAACTGATGTTATTTATGCCAGAGATCGTTTACGTTTTTTGCTTGATAAGTTTAGAGAATTTCGGGAGTGTGATACATATTTCAGTACTGTATACGAAAATTCGGTGTCTGACGAATCTGTTGCACATAAAAGGCGTAGAATTGATGACGTTCCAGATACTAAACAACATTATAGAAAATTATTTTTCGAAATTCTAGATACGTTTATTAGTCAAATTGAAATTAGATTTATTGATTTAGAAAAACTTGCTTTTTTTGATTTATTAACAGAAAGTAAATTTGAAGAATATTCGAAGGCATTTCCTCAGAGGCTCTTAAATAATTTGTTTGAACAATATAAATTTTTTGATCAAATTCAATTAAAAAATGAATTAGCTGTTATTTATAGTGACATGCAACTCCTTGGTAATTCTAAAACACCATGTGAAATGTTAAGATTTATGCACGAACAAAAGTTAGCCATCTGTATGCCAGAACTTTTTAAATTGCTAAGTATAGTAGTTATCATACCGGTAACTTCCGCGTCCGTTGAGCGAAGTTTTTCCACATTGAAACGTATAAAATCGTATGTTAGAAATACAATTGGACAACAAAGACTTAGTAACTGTGCACTAATTGCAATCGAAAAGGAATTGGTTAAAACGATGACGAGGGATGAACGATTTTATAATGATGTAATTGATTATTTTGCTAACACAAAAAACCGGAGGATACCTTTGCTATACAAGAAGTAAAATCTATTAAATGTAATTCTACGTGCAACGCCAATAAAGGAAATTCTCTGTATTTTAAAATATTTTCATTTTGCATGTAATTTTGAAATTTTGTTATTGGATTGTTGTTGATTTATATATATACATATATATGTATATATTTGTTATATTATTAAATTTTATATTATAATAGGAATGTATTTATTTTTTATTTTTAAATCCTAGAAGATTGAGTTCTTATTTTTGATTAATGTTTTTAGAATTTGTTTGATTTTTTAGAATATTTATTTTCGTTTCACAAGGGTTTGCTTTGAAACTTCGTTTTCCCTTAAAAATCGAATGGGGCGCGATATAGGGCTCAGTTCACGTCTGGCAGCCCTGTTTGTACTGGAAGCCCTATATATATATATATATATAAATATATATAAACTGTTTTTATATGTAGTAGGTATATAGAGTTTATTAATCAATTGTAAACAATTTTGAATATTTATTATTCTATCTGCCTCACCATGTCAAATACTCACGAGCCGCCACTGTTAGTATCTCTTTCCAAATAATACAAGTTAACTCGAACGATGGTTCATGCAAATTATTGGAAATAAAATTTGGTTTTTGAATAGAATTATAGAATATTATAAAAAAATTATGGTTCCTTTGTTTGGGAAGATGTATTGAATACACACAGTCTGTCGCAGAGAAAACCGATTTTTTAAAAATAATAATTCTTAGTGGCGCCATCTATTAAAAAAAAATATGCGTCGGTAAAGTAGATCTTTTACCAATGTTATGTCAAAATATCATGACATTTGCATCATTAGGAGCAGAGAAATTGCGCATAAAGTAGCAGTGTGTATTGGGTATTGGTCGAAAAATGAATTTTGAACAAGGAGCAAATATCAAGTTCTGTTTTAAACTCGATAAATCATTTACTGAAGCTTTTAATGTGATAAAACAAATGTATGGTGGTGCATGTTTATCACGTACGAGTGTGTATGAGTGAAATAAACGAGTTAAAGACGATCGTACGGACATAGATGACGACGAACATCCTGGTGTAAAAAAACCTGTGGTTACGGAAAGTAACATCGAACTTGCGCGTGAATTTATCAGAAATGAACCGAAATCCTCATTGCGATACGTGGGAATGGAATTAAATACTTCCAAAGATTCAATTCATCGCATTTTGACACAGCATTTGGGGCTGAGAAAGATTTATGCAAGGTATCTGCTTCTGGGTTTCCGGGCTGGAACCGCGTCACAAGTATATCTGCCGACGTTTCGTACCCATTTGTATGGGACATCTTCAGGGCTGAACTACTGCACTGAAACTGAAGCAGATAGCATGGACCACGACCGCGGAAGTCTACGCACCAGATTTATGCAAGGTTTTGTACCATACAAGCTAACTGAATCAACATTGTACAGACTTGATTAAAGATTCAAAAAAGTACGAAAACTTCAAGTATTCTATTGTAACTGGCGATAAGACGTGGTGTTTTCAATATGATCCAAAGACCAAGCGTTAAAAGCACTGACTGGAAGAATCTAAGCGGAGAAAGGCCGAAAAAAAGTCATTTGGAGAAGTCAAAAGTGAAGAAATGTTGATTTGTTTTTATGATTCGAAAGGCATAGTGCACAAAGAGTTTGTACCAACTAATCAAACAATCAATACTGTATATTATCTTGGTGTTATGAAGCACCTTTTGGCGCGTATTCGTCTTGTGCGCCCTCAATATCCTGAAAATGGTAGCTGGCGTCTGTTACATCATAATGCACCATCTCATCGCTCGACGATTATCATTGATTTTCTAACTACAAATGGCATTTTAACCTACAACCATTCACCGGATTTGGCTCCCTGTGATTTCTATCTATTCTCCAAACTACATTTACCGGTGAAAGCACAGCTCTATGGCGACGTCGAAGCCATTAAATAGGTGTCGATAGCGATCTTGAAGGGCATCTTGAAAGAGGAACTTAAAAATTCATTCGGAATATTAATTGACCGTGCAAAACGTTGTACTAAACCCGAAGGCGACTATTTTGAATAAAATAAATAAATTTTACCAAAATAATAAGTTTTTGTTTTTATTTTAAAAAAGTTTGGTTTTCTCTGTGACAAACTGTGTATAAAAAAATTCTGGTTCCTCTGTCTGGGAAGATGTATTAAATATAATACTGTTGATTTTATATATATTGATTTCAGCAAAGTTTTCGATATTAAAAGTAATGGAATTTTGATTTCTAAATTGACGTCTCTTGGCTTTGCTATTAGTATTATTAATTGGTTTTCTTTCTACCTACAAAATCATTCTGTTCACATCCATTTCATAGCTTCTCATCTAATCTCTTTAATATCATCTCAGGAACTCCTCAAAGTTCCAGTTTCAGCCCTTTTTTGTTAACTATCTATACAAACGATCTCTTGGAACGTCTTGATTGCAGAATGCTAGCCTATGTCGAAATCTTTCACAATATTAAGGATAGCATCAAGCTTCGAATACATCTGTACACAAAACTAAACATCAGTAAATGTGCTGTTCTTTCGTTTAGCAGAAACAACTCTCCGTTACATTACTATCAGGTTGTTACATATGAAATGTCCGATTTTGTAAGGAATAAAAAAAGTCTAAATTTAAAAAAATATAAATATTTATTCTGCAATATAGTCTCCATTTACATCAATAGTTTGTTGCCAACGGCCTGGAAGCTGAAAAATTCCCTTTGAAAAGAAATCTAGCTTTTGACGGTTCACATATTGCTCAAACACTGCTATTACAGACTCCCGGTCAGGGAAGTCTCTATTTTTTAAGTGATTGTCTAAACTTCGGAAAAAATGAAAATCAGTTGGCGAAAGGTTAGGTGAATAAGGTGGGTGAGGGAGAATTTCGTAACCAAATTCCGAAAGTTTTTGGATTGTCTGTCGTGCAACATGATGTCTTGCATTATCACGAAGAAGTATGGGTCCATGTCTATTGACTAGTGAGGGCTGCAAACGGCTCATTTTTCCATGCATAGTTTCCAATCCGGCACAATAGGACGCTGCCGTGATGGTTTCACCAGGTTGCAAAAATGAATAGTGAATAATACCCTTACTGGTCCACCATACAGTCACCATAATCTTTCGGGGGTGAAGTGATGCTCGTGCATGCAGTCTTGGTGCTTCACCTCGATCTAACCATTGTCCTGACCATCTCCGATTAACATAAAGTATCCACTTTTCGTCACACGTTACCACTCGATGAAGAAACGGTTCAACTTTCTGTCGATTAGCCAAACAGGTAGCCACCTCTAATCGACGGAGCTTATTGGCTTCCGTTAATTGGTGCGGCACCCATCGATCGAGTTTCTTCACTTTGCCAATCGAAGAAAGGTGACGACTAATGGTGGCAATGGACACTTGAAATGTTTCTGCAAGGCTACGCACTGTTGTCGACGGATTACTTTCAACTTCTACACGCAACTCGTCGTTATTAACGGTGCTACGCGCATATCCGCGAGACTCATTTTCCAAATCAAAATTTCCCTCGCTGAATTTTTTAAACCATCGCCGTAATGTGCGTTCATTACACGTGGTTTCACCGAACGTCTGATTAATTTCTCGCGTTGTTGCAGCTGCATTTAATCCCTTTTTAAATTGAAAGAGGTAAATTGCCCGAATATCTCTTGCCGACAGCATTTCCATAGGCGAGACAAGGACAGGTGTATTAATCTTTCCAAGAAATTGAACAGGTACACACTTCAAAATAAATACCCTTTTCTACAAATACAATAATAATTTTCACCAAAAACATACACGTCTTCACACAGGTGCGATTCAGTTCACACTGAAGGAAAAAATGGACATTAAATTTGTAACAACCTGATAGTATGGAATAAGCACTAGCGAACAAAAGATTTCTAGCGTCTTTTACCACTTGTTTGGTATGGTGGTTTTCGCTGGGTCGTCTGGCAAGTTTGGATACTACTCTGTGTTTGTTTTTCGTTTATCTGCTAGAATATTTATGTATGAAATCCCTTAAATACTCCAAAAGAAGTAGTCATAATTATTTCTGCTGAGACAATAGCTTGGTTGCCTTCGATTTTGAATTTAATTAATATTTTAACCCGATAACCCGGTACGTAACAATTTTAATGAGACAAAAAATGAAAACGCGGCAAATGAAAATTATTTTGTAAATTTTTGTTAAATCCGGAACCAATCTTTTATTTTCCTGTACATCCAATATATTTCTTGGCACGAATTTCCTTATACGCACTTTCTTAAAGCGTATCGATCGTAAAAACAAAATTCAGTGCATGCATATGATGGTTTTGATTGATTGTGGAGTACTCCAGCTTCTACGTGTTCCTGACTAAGTTGAACATACGACAAACATACATTTTATATATGTACTTGCATGCGTAAAGACAGAAATAAAGTTCTAAATTTAGTGAATTTCAAATACGCTTGGAAATAAAAGGAAATAACTTCCGTATTCTGTAGTTTTAGTTGGTCTATTAATATTTTGTTGGTGTATAAAGAGAAGATGCCGTAATGATGTTTACTAAATATTTTAAACGAACGAACAAAATACCATAATCTAAACGTAGATTTCGGTACTTTAGTTTCCATATTTTAGAATTAATGTTTGAATTTAATTGCGTTCTGGACTTTTATTCTATTTTTATGGATGTAATATGGTCGAGATTAAATCTAATGATGATGATTTGATTTTCCTTTTAAAAATTTTATAAAAGATTGTACTTTCCAGCTTACTTTTTTTTTAAATGAGCGAACCTAATCTCTGATTGATTCCATTGTTATTAAATTATTGAAAATTTTGATGCATGATTTTATTGGGTTGGCAACTAAGTACTTTCGGTTTTGTAGAATAAAATAAAACACTTTTTTTTAAACAAAGAATAGTTTTTAATCAATTATATATTTTCCATTTTGCTCAATGACCTTTTGCCATCTTTCTTTCAGCTGCATGATTCCGCGCTCATAAAATTTCTGGTCCTTGTCAGCAAAAAAGTGAACCAGATGCGAGTGAAGGTCATCGTCATTTGTGAAAGTTTTACCATTCAAAGAATTCTGCAAACTTCGAAATAAATGGTAATCAGATGGTGCTAGATCAGGGCTGTATGGGGGATGTGGCATCACTTCCCAGCCAAGCTCCAATAGTTTCCCACGAGTTGCCAAAGATGTGTGAGGCCTTGCATTATCTTGGTGGAAAACTACACCTTTCCGATTTGACAATTCTGGCCGTTTTTCTTTGATTGCTTCGTCCAGTTTTATTAATTGTTGACAGTAAACATCAGAATTGATCGTTTGGTTCCTTGGAAGCAGCTCAAAAAACACAACACATTTGTAATCCCACCAAACTGACAGCATGATCTTTTTCGGATGCAATTCAGCTTTCGATGTGGTTTGAGCTGGTTTATCGTGTTTGCTCCATGATCGTTTTCGAACTATGTTACTGTACAGGACCCATTTTTCATCACCAGTGATGATTCTTTTTAAGAAAGGGTCGGTTTCATTTCGTCTACGGTGCATATCGCAAAAGTTGATTCTTTGTGTTAAATGAATTTCTTTCAATTCGTGAGGTACCCAAATATCAAGCTTCTTAACTAGCCCAAGACATTTTAAATGTTTTTCAATTGTTGTGTGCGATACATGTAGCCTCTCCACAACCTCTCGAACAGTTATATGACGATCCTCTTCAATTATAACTTTGATTTGGTCATCATCAACTTCAGTAGGCAGACCAGAACGTTGCTCATCTTTGAGGGAAAAATCTACAGAACGGAATTTTTTATACCAATTCTGACACGTGCGCTCTGTTAAGCAATTAGCACCATATACTTCACATATCTTTTTGTGAGCCGCAGCAGCTTTCTTTCCTTTACGGAAATAAAATAGTAAAATATGTCGAAAATGTTCGTTTCTGCACTGCATTTAAAATTAACCCACAACTAATAGCTTTAATAAAAATCACGCACTACTTGCTTCTGAAGTTACGTCAATGTGACTAGTATCACGCGACAAACGGTAAAGTACAGCACTAACATACGTTATACAAAAACCCAATATATTGTGTGATCATTATTGATTGTTAAAATTTTGAGATGGAAGAGGACAGTAAAAACTTGCTTTTTAAAATTATCCCTTTTGTTAATTATACATTTTTTCATGAAAATTAAACCATGCCATTTTCGTATTTGCTGTTTAAAAAAAGAGCTGGGTTCAAATTAACGGATGTTTCATAAAATTGATAATAAATTTAGAAAAAGTTGATTTTTTTGGTTTCATTAAATTTGTAAGCGAGTATCTGAACACATGACGATATTTTAAGTTGGTTGGACAAGTTTCGACCTGATTTCGTCCTAGTTGTTTGTAACAGCTCAGACAAAGTGAGAGAGAGAGATAGAGGTAGAGAGGGGAGTCTAAGTATTCAAAACGATGAAGAGAGAAAGAAGAAAAGAGACAAAGCCAAACTCGAATGCCAGGCCATTCTATCCAGAGTGTGTATGTCGTCTGATACAAGGCGTATCAATTATTTATTTGCAAAGAATTAGTACAGATTCATGAAATATATATGAGTGTAGCCGTTTATATTTCGGGAACTGGTAACAGTGTTAGTGTTGCCTCCGATCTGATGATTGCATCGTGAAGTTTGTTATTTTGACAATATATTTACCTTGACAGTTTTATTATCCGATCGCTATTTCTATTTTTGACAGTAACTTGAAAATTTTATGTCAGCGAAAAAATGGAATTAACTCGCGAACATTTTCGTGCAATTATTTTTCATAACTTTCGGCGTGGATTACCTCAATAAGAATGCATCGACGAGCTGAACTCTTTATGTGGTGATGAAGCACCATCGAAAACTACAGTATATCGTTGGTGTAGTGAATTCAAACTTGGACAACGTTCTTGGGACGATGAATTTCGTGAAGGTCGTCCCACGAATGTTGTTGTGTCGGAAAACATTAATGCATTGTCTGAATTGATAATGCAAGACCGTCATGTGACATACCGTGAGATCGAGGCATCTGTAGGTATGTATTAGTAAAACCAGCGTGCATAAGATCCTGCATTAACATTTAGCCGTTAAGAAGCTATGTTCACGTTGGGTACCCCATAATTTGACAATTCCTGAAATATAAACTACTACCCTAGTATGTACATATATATATATATATATTGTATTAGTCACATATTACATTAAAAGTAATGTTATTTTATAATATATAATAAAATAAATTGATTTATTCAGATTTGATGTTATTTAAATATCAAATCTGTATTGTATGTGTGTAATTATTGAGTACTGCCCCCCGTATGCATTTCAAGAACCAAATCAGCAAAGACACGACGTTGTTGATGGTCGGTAGGCGTGAGTTCTTGCCTTAAATGAACTTTAAAAGCCTTAAGACCTAAGTCTTTATGCAAAATACAGTGTAATGTCGTTTGTGGAATGGCCAATTCCAAAGAACGACGATAAACGGACAAACCTGGGCTTTCCTTAACACTATGGGCTACAACAGCAATATTCTCAGTTGTTCTTGAGCGACGTGCACGAGTTAGAGTCTTCACATCACTAACGTGTCCAAACAGTTCAAATTTTTCACAATTGCTGGCCGAGAAGGTGCTTCACGACGACCCAAAAATGCTTTAGTTTTGCGAACTGTGACCGCGAAATTTTCACCATTTTTGTAGTGAATTTTAATAATTACAACGCGTTGTTGAAGCGTATATCGTTCCATTTTTATTAACGGCGTAGTTTTTACTTGTTATCAGTCAAGTTGTTACAGGTTGAGTCATGACAACTGTTAAAATAGCGGGCTATTGAAAATCGAATATCTTATTTTAAAACCTTTTATTTATTAAGTTATTAAGAAAGAAAAGAAATATAAACTATTACATTTTGGCGCATTCTAGCGTGAGGTTCAAGTTATAAACTATTACAATAATTATACAAGCGGAGATCGATAGGCAGCGCTTAATATTACAATAAAGAGTGAGTGAATCGACGTATTGAGTGAAAGAAGGTCCGAGGCAGACCACCTGCATTCAAACAAGATAAGTGCTTGTACATACTTATAAATAGACATAATAAGGTTACAAATTGTATTTGTAATTGAGAAATTGTAATGTTCATTTTGTTGTCTCATTTATAAGAAATATCTTCTAAAGTGATTCCGATTATCATTAAACGCGTAAGTATTTTATAAGATTTTTCGCTAAGAGGGTGTTTGCCATATATGTGTGCGTCCTTCTTCATAATCCGAATCGCCCTGAAAATTGCTATTTGTATAGAGTAGCGTCATGTTTAATTGTAAGGTCACATGTTCAACCCTCCTTTTGGCACCTAGGTCCAGCCAGATCTTTTTCGATTTCAATTGTAACTTAAATGTACTTCTCGTTGAGCTGGTGACTTGAAATTTCGCGACTTTTCCTATAATATTATTAACTAGCATCTCTGCAAATTGGGAGGATACTTCTCAAATGAGTTGATAATTACAAGGGTATCTTGATATACACATTACATCCCAGACCCTTATGTATTGGGTTAGCAACTAAGTACTTTCGGTTTTTACTGATAGAGAGCGTTGCTTTATTTTTTGTATAACGTATGTTAGTGCTGTACTTTACCGTTTGTTGCGTGATACTAGTCACATTGACGTAACTTCAGAAGCAAGTAGTGCGTGATTTTTATTAAAGCTATTAGTTGTGGGTTAGTTTTAAATGGAGTGCAGAAACGAACATTTTCGACATATTTTACTATTTTATTTCCGTAAAGGAAAGAAAGCTGCTGCGGCTCACAAAAAGATATGTGAAGTTTATGGTGCCAATTGCTTAACAGAGCGCACGTGTCAGAATTGGTATAAAAAATTCCGTTCTGTAGATTTTTCCCTCAAAGATGAGCAACGTTCTGGTCGGCCTACTGAAGTTGATGATGACCAAATCAAAGTCATAATTGAAGAGGATCGTCATATAACTGTTCGAGAGGTTGCGGAGAGGCTACATGTATCGCACACAACAATTGAAAAACATTTAATGAGGTACCACGAATTGAAAGAAATTCATTTAACACAAAGAATCAACTTTTGCGATATGCACCTTAGACGAAATGAAACCGACCCTTTCTTAAAAAGAATCATCACTGGTAATGAAAAATGGGTCCTGCACAGTAACATAGTTCGAAAACGATCATGGAGCAAACACGATAAATCAGCTCAAACCACATCGAAAGCTGAATTGCATCCAAAAAAGATCATGCTGTCAGTTTGGTGGGATTACAAAGGTGTTGTGTTTTTTGAGCTGCTTCCAAGGAACCAAACGATCAATTCTGATGTTTACTGTCAACAATTAATAAAACTGGATGAAGCAATCAAAGTAAAACGGCCAGAATTGTCAAATTGGAAAGGTGTAGTTTTCCACCAAGACAATGCAAGGCCTCACACATCTTTGGCAACTCGTGGGAAACTGTTGGAGCTTGGCTGGGAAGTGATGCCACATCCCCCATATAACCCTGATCTAGCACCATCTGATTACCATTTATTTCGAAGTTTGCAGAATTCTTTCAATGGTAAAACTTCCACAAATGACGAAGATCTTCATCGCACCTGTTTCAGTTTTTTGCTGATAAGGACCAGAAATTTTATGAGCGCGGAATCATGCAGCTGAAAGAAAGATGGCAAAAGGTCATTGAGCAAAATGTAAAATATATAATTGATTAAAAACTATTCTTTGTTTAAAAAAAAAGTGTTTTATTTTATATTACAAAACCGAAAATACTTTGTTGCCAACCTAATATTTTAAAATGTATGAAATATGATTCAATTTCAACATTTCATTTCGCCTTTTTTTACTGTTACTTAGGCACAAACTTGTATGTAACGTTGAAGGCATTTCCGAAATTGTGTGCTTGTTTGTTTTATTCAAAATGAATGATGAAGTGGAATTTGTTTACAATACGCGTTTACGCAGACCAAGTATAGATGTAGATTTTCACACACAATTGGCAGCAACTTTAACCAATGATATAAAACGTGATGGAGCTGGAGATGAAGTCGATTCTTTCATAGACGATGATGACAATCATGGTATGGAGTATGTGCCTGATGACAAAGCGTCTGATATTGAAGAGGAATTGATAATTGAAGCAAGAGATATCTTTGACAGTGGCGAAGAGAAAGAAATAAATGTGTACTGAAAATCAACAATGAAGAGAAAGAAAAGAAGGAAGGAGTTCCTCTCGTCTTGTTCTTTCGTCTCATTTTGGATTTCACGCAAACTTTGTTTCAATTTGCAGCTACGTTGCTAAAAAAAGTAAGACCGTAAAGTTACTTTCCACTATGTATTATGCAAAAAGTTGTGAAGGTGAAGCAATGAAACAAGAAGAAATTTTGTTTTACAATGCGAATAAAGGCGGCGTTGATTGCATGGATCAAATGGTTACTCAGTTCACATCGATACGCTCAACAAAACAATGGACTTGCTTTCCTTTCGTCTTGTTCCCTCTTGTTCTTTCGTCTCATTTTTGATTTCACGAAAACTTTGTTCCATTTGCAGCTACGTCCCTACAATAATTAAGACCGTGAAGTTACTTTTCACCATGTATTATACAAAAAGTTGTGAAGGTGAAGCAATGAAACAAGAAGCAATTTTGTTTTAGAATGCGAATAAAGGCGACGTTGATTATATGGTGATGATCAAATGGTTACTTATTTCACATCGAAACGCTCAACAAAGCAATGGATTTGCATTTTTCTGTAACATGTTAGATGTAATATCATTGGCGACTTTTTGCATTTGCAAAGAAGTCGATGGATTCGATACCTTGTCTAAATCATTAGTTCTTCCAAACATTGAAAGTCCAATGAACAACTTTTACATCGTCAAGCAATTTACTACTCGTCTGGCGATAGAATAGTTTTATTTCTTGGGTTTTGATAATGCACTCTATCTCATTTCATTAGTTTTCGTTTCATTGTTCCATTTCAGTTTCCAGTACAAGCGTTTGAAAAGAAAAGCGACCCTAATTCATTCAAGTAGAAGAGAGATTGTGAACTTTCTTTACAGGGAAGTGATAAGGCACGCCGTAAAACTCATTTCTTTTGCTGGAAAATGTTCAGTTGTTCTAGTTGCATGAATGACTTATCAATAATAGAATTCGTATCGTATTTCATCGTGAAATCCCGATTACCTTAAAAATTTTTTAGATGAACGGTAAAACAAAATCACTCTTTGTTTCATTGCTTGGCCCTTATAATGTTTTGTATAACACATGGTGGAGAGCAACTTTACGGTCTTACTTACAAATTGAAACATAGTTGAAATGAAATCCAAAATGAGACGAAAGAACAGGACGAGAGAAACTCCTTTCTTCTTTTCTTTCTCTTCGTCGTTGATCTTCAGCATGCATTTCTTCTTCTTTTTCTTCTTCGCCACTGTCAAAGATATCCTTTGCTTCAATTATCAATTCCACTTCAATATCAGATACTTTGTTATCAGGCACATAATCCATATGATGATTGTTATCATCATCTATGAATTCAGCATATGCGAAACTCCGCAGAGAAACAGAAAAATACGAAAATATATGCCTGTATGGTATATAAATACAATGCATCACTAAAAACGCAGTATTTCTATACAAGTACGTGAAAATATAAAGGGGTCTGGCCAGATCCCATGGGGTAACAATGTAAAAATTCGAACATGTGCCAAGCGGAGGGTTAATTCACTTTTGCTAGCCGTTGCATTCTGTTCAAATACAATAAATTGTTACATCACTTCAGGTGCTTTTTTATATAGATATATTAATTATTATATTATTATATTAATTATTATTTAAGACACCAAACAAAATACTTATAAACATATTTAAATACCGAATAAAAATTAATAAATGGCTCAAAAGTAGACTGAAATGAAATAAGAACAATAACAAACTACAGGACTTGTATATTCCATCATTATCAGTATCTTTTCACCAGCAATTTGACAGAATTCGATCAATGCATTAACACTGTCTTCTTTACTATAAAAAAAAGGATTCAATCAACTTTTCAGAACTTCTAAACACATAAATTTATCGGCCAAGAATGTATTAGGTGCGGAACTAAGTTCTCGCTGTTTTTCAAGAGATGGCTCCAGTAGTAAGTGCTGGTCGATTGTGACATAACCAAAATGTCATGAACCAAGCTTAGACATATGGTAAACAAACCGCTTTAACATAATAGTGATTTTGTTTTTGCGTCATATACTTTTGGTTGTGTGAAAATGTCTGATTTTGTGCCAAATAATCGTCATTTGCGGGAAGTGTTGCTTTTCTTCTTTCATTCGAAGAAAACGGCGGCTGAAGCGCATCGAGAACTCCAAAAAGTTTACGGAGATGCTGCTCTAAGTGAAACAACGTGCCGTGATTGGTTCCGTCGCTTCAAAGACGGTGATTTCGATGTTGACGACCGTTCGCGTGAAGGAAGACCAAAAGCCTTCGAAGACGCTGAATTGGAGGCATTGCTCGATGAGGATCCGTGCCAAACGCGAAAAGAGCTTGCTTCAGCATTAGGAGTTACCCCCAAGCCATTTCCCAGCGATTGCATGCGTTGGGAATGATTCAAAAACAAGGAACTTGGGTTCGTTATGATTTGAAGCCAAGAGACGTTGAGCGTGGTTTTTTCGCCTGTGAACAACTGCTCCAGCGGCAAAAAAGGAAGGGTTTCCTTCATCGCATCGTTACCGGTGATGAAAAATGGTTTCGTTACAGCAACCCAAAGAGAACAAAATCATGAGGACTGCCCGGTCATGCTTCTACGTCGTCGGTTCGGCCAAATATTCACGCTTCGAAGGTTTTGCTGTGTATTTGGTCAGATGAAGGCGGTGTTATTTATTATGAGCTGTTGAAACCGAACGAAACCATCACTGAGGAGCAGTATCGAACTCAATTGATGCAATTGAGCCGAGCACAGCGCGAAAAGCGGCCACAATACGAGCAGAGGCACGAAAAAGTGATTCTACAGCATGACAACGCTCGGCCTCACGTTGCCAAACCCGTTGAAACCTACTTAGAAACGCTCAAATGGGAGGTCCTAACCCACTCGCCATATTCCCCAGATATTGCGCCGTCCGATTATTACTTGTTCCGTTCGATGGCACATGGTCTGGCTAATCAGCAATTCCGCTCATATGAAGACATCTCAAAATGGCTTAATTCGTGGATAGCCTCAAAAGACGAACACTTCTACCGTGACGGTATTCGAGCTCTGCCAGAAAGATGGGAAAAAGTTGTCGCCAGCAATGGGCAATATTTTGAATGATTCATTTGTAAACATTTTTTTCACAATAAAGTTGCATTTTCATCAAAAAAACAGCGAGAACTTAGTTGCGCACCTAATATAAAACAATAAACAATTATTAAAGAAAAATTTCATATAAAAACGACAAGTTACAGAAGGAAACAATGAATAATAATTAGATGAACGATAACTACGAACTACTGTAACGCTACCCGGAGTGCAGGTACCTGCTGTTTATATTGACCAGTGCATCCGTTCTGACACCACTGTAAATCTAATGCCGATAGAAGCCCACGCAGAATTATTTGACCCAAACAACAACATTAATTGCGCCATTTGCATAATATCGTATAGCACACGTTAGACAAAAAGTTGTTAGACGTTATGACCATGAATGGTTAAGATTCTTTTCCGCTACCAAAATTGGTGATCCTCATCTGGTGACCAATCAATCACCTAATCTGCTATTATTATTTTTTTATGCACGTATACGTTTTTCTCTTAATGTATACAAAACCTACACGTAACACCTTAACTAAACAAAAAACAAAGTTCGTACCAGATATAAAATAGGTACTAAGAAAAAATAGTTTACCTAATTGAAAAATAAATGCAATACGAGGACTGCTTTGAAAGTTCTGTCAATTTAAATACGAGGATCCCTCTAAACAGACTAAGATTGGATTGATTACAGTCGTCTGTGATGAGCTACAAAAGGCTAGAAAACGCTAGAAACTAAGTAGCCTTCTTTTAATTTTGCAAAGCTTGAAAGTCGTGATATTATAGTGTTTATAAAAACTGCGAAAGATGACACGGAAGAGCAAAAATATTCGATAAATTTTATGCGTGTCTAATTTAAACTTTTTTGGACAATCGTCTGTAGCTAAACTTTGTTATATTCAGTGACATAAAGAATTCGAAGATAGTCGGAGAAGTTACGAATTGTAACGTTCAGGTGGTTCAATTAGTGATAAACCAAAGAAATCATAAAGACTGATACTTAACTATCCATACAGATATACATTTAATTATTTCGAATCTTCCTAACATTCTTGAAATATCTACTGCCAAAATTTAGTAGAGTCAACTTGCTTAATACTCCCACCATCGTTTCTAATATTGTGTGATTACCTTGTTATTGTATTTATTGTTTTAAATTCTATAACATTTTCTTTAAATTATATTGATTCAACTAGTATTTACCTACCCAAATATAATTTAAATCATTAGCATAAACAAGGAAATTACTTTACCGCAAGCAGTACAACCTCAGGTAATAAAAGTCAATAACTAATATAGTCAAGAAATCTACGTTTGTAACTTGGACTCGACAAGAGTTCTTAGATTAACACTTTTGCGAGCAAAGTAAATTGGCTTAATTTGCAACTGGCATGTATCGGAAGAGCTTTTGTGCTCTGGCCATGGGGATACATAGTTTTGATGTAGATACTTTTTAAATGGTCACAATGTACATAAATATGTAAGAGATGGAATGGCAAAAATATAAAAAAATCCTACAGCGAGGCTCTCGAAGACGGAGTTTCTGATTTCGAGGGATTGTTTGTCTAGAACAAGCTGTGAACAGTTAAATCCGGCGATAAAGGCTGCACATCTGAGAAATTGTTCGGAAAGAACAAAATACTAAAAATGAAACAAAACAATTTGGTAAAATAAGAGTTTAGAAAGGCTGATTGTCGAAATTCGAAGGGGTTTTGTTAAAGTCAAAGACAACAAAAACTGGAATATTTGTTATACTAAAACTCATCCAGCGTAACAAGAAAATTTACAAGACGAAGAGGTGTCTGTGTAGGAAGTTATATGTGGACGTGTATAAAACTCCCATATATTCTAAAGTCCACAAGATCTTTGCCAATGACGCCAATTCCGAAATTGAAATGCGTCTCATCAAAAAGATTGATAGAATCAATACTGAAACGTATGAGGACACTATAAGGACTGCACATTTGGAAAACTGTTCGGAAATGGTTCTAATGCTGTTTAACAAGGCTATAAAATAATCAAAACTGAAATATCCGTGAAGCCAAATTCAGTTTAACACGGAAATTTGCAAGGTGAAGGTATGTATGTGGTGGTAGTTTTATGATGAAGTGAATAAAGCACCCATATGGTCCAAAATCCGCAATGTCCTAGCCAAAGAATGTAGTTTCATAGCTGAAATGAGTCTGACCAGAAAGAAAGATGGAAGTTATACTAAGTCGTAAGAGAAAAGTATTATGGCTGCGTATTTAGACACCTGTCAGAAAAGAACAAAGCACTAAAAAGTAAACAAAACACTTTAGTGGAATAAAAACTTTGAAAAATTGAGAAGAGAAGTTCTAATGCTGTTTGACCAAGCTAAAGATAACTAAAACTGAAATATCTGTGAAGCCAAACTCAGTATAGCATGGAAATTTGCAAGGTGGAAAGAGTCTATGTGGTCGTAGTGAGGAGATGAATAAAACATAGGTCGAAGTGTCGAAAATATCGCTGCCGTTAAAACGTCCGTAGGAAATGATCAAAATCAGTCAATTCCACGCGTTCTCAAGAGTTGGGCATCGCTCAGACCACTTTATGGCGAATTTTGCGTAAAGATCTTGGTTTACACCCATACAAGATCAAGCTGACTCAAGAATTGAAGCCAATGGACCATTTGAGGCGACGTACGTTCTTCGATTGGGCTCTGGAAAAGATGCGCCAAGATGATCAATTTCATCGCAAAATCATTTTCAGTGATGAAGCTCATTTTTGGCTCAATGGGTTCGTCAATAAGCAAAATATGCGTTATTGGTCGGGTGAAAATCCACATGTGCTTCATGAAACACCACTTCATCCACAAAAAATAACTGGTGCGGTTTGCATGCCGGCGGCGTCATAGGGCCATATTTTTTCGTCGACGATAATGATCGTCACATTACTGTGAATGGTAATCGTTATTGCGCCATGATTACCGATTATTTTTGGCCCGAATTGGAAGATATGGACTTGGACAACATGTGGTTTCAACAGGACGGTGCCACAAGCCACACAGCACACGTTACAATCTATTTATTGAAGAGTAAGTTTGATGAGCGTGTTATCTCAAGAAATGGACCAGTCGATTGGCCGCCTCGTTCGTGCGATTTAACGCCTCAAGACTTTTTTCTTTGGAGCTACGTCAAGTTATTGGTCTATGCCAACAAGTCGACAACGTTGAAAGAGCTCAAAGCCAACATCGAACGCGAAATAGCAGCCGTTTCGGCCGAATTGTGTGGCCGAGTCATCGAAAATTGGGTGCAACGAATCGACCGCTGGAAACGTGCCCGCGGCGGCCGTATGAACGAAGTCGACTTCCATTCATAAATGTTTTGATTGTACTTCAACCCGATAATAAAGTTTTTGAAATATCTCAAATGGTCTGCATTTTATTTTGAAAAAAAGTTGTCAAGTCCTTATTGGAAAACCCTTTATATGCTTCACCGTCATACGAATTACTATTAAGTGACTTCGAAGATGCAAAAAAGGAACCAAAGCAGTGGATGGACCCTTCTTAAAACCTGATCTTGAACAATTTATATTTATTAAAATAATTCGAAAGTCTTACAGCAAGTACTTTTTAAATAATTCTCTAAAATGTATTTGAAATAGAGGACTAAATTATGTTTGTCAAGATTTGTTCCAAATACGTGACATCTCTTCAAAAAGAGTAAGTGTTCAAAGTATTAACACTTAACATAATTTGTATACACAGACACATGTGTACTTACAGGAAAATTTATATGTTTAATGTTGAGATTACGACCGAAGAATTAAAATGTAATAAAAACGTTTTCGGACCACCTAAAAATCAACACCTAATACATGTAGGTATGATATTGTTTGTCTTTCAGCTTATACATAAAATGTTTATTTACGAATTGACACCAGTCCGATCGCGCATTTTTTTTTAATTGACCGCTAATGCAGCAAATGAAAACGACCACACCGCATGTCCTTTAAAAGCACTGTAATTAGCGATACGCCTATCAAGTCGCCTTTTGAAATGACGCATTAGACAGTAATATTGTGAATAAACAAATATATCGTGTCCACCGGAGACAACAGGTGCCTCCCAAATTTACAATGCGAACGCTGTGGTATTCTAAGAGATCCAAAAGTCATATTAGATTATTACGTAAATATTTGTAAACGCATTCGTCGAGTCTTTAATGGACTAATTTAACCGGCGTGATTTATGGCAATCGAATGAAGTTACTGTCAATCTTGTTAAATTTGTTAAAGATGTCCTTGTTCTTTAATAATGCAATAAAATACAGGATCACTTAAGGTTGATATACAACCCCTTTCCACATTAATTTTCGTATTCTGTATACGTATTTCGACAACAAAATTGCCATCATCAGCAGATAATTAAACCTTTAGTTTGTTTTAACTCTAACTTAATTAAAAGTTTTTTGAACAGTTAAATATAAAGGGTGTACCTAAAAAGCCTTAAAATGACAACTACTGGCTTGTCTAAGTAATTAACTAATGTTGCCTTTACTTGGTAAAAATCCATAACAAAATTAAACACAAAAACTCCGCACTAACCCGCGCGTTTTATATGAACCAGTTACGATTCCTTTTGAATACGTTAGTGTATTCATTGTTTCATTTATAATTAACTTTATATAATAGAATCTAAAAGGTGGCGACACTAAACGTAGACATATAAAGGGTATTTCAAATTTCTCGGTTTTTTTAAAGAATAAATAAAATACATAATTTGCATTCACTTTCAAAAACTTTTTATTGGTAATTGAAGTATCAGTTATGACATTTATATGCGAAAAATAATATCTGCCAAATGGGCTTCTCTTGCAGCTCCATAGACGTCCACTCTTTTGCTAAAATTTTCAATGACATTTTGACATAATTGAGGCTCTATCTCACCAATGACACGAATAATTTCATCTTTCAAAGCAGGAATTGATTGTGGATTGTTTTTATAAACCTGACTTTTCACATAACCCCAAAGAAAATAGTCTAACGGTGTCAAATCACATGATCTTGGTGGCCAATTAACATCACCGTTTCTTGAGAATACAAGTGATTCGTGCGTAAAGTGAGGTGTAGCGCCATCCTGTTGAAACCACATATCCTCTAGATCAATATTCATTAATTCAGGCCACAAAAATTCGGTTATCATCCGACGATATCGACCACCATTGACAGTTACAGCTTCACCAGCAGCATTTTCAAAGAAGTAAGGTTCAATTATACCACCTGACCATAATGCACACCAAACAGTAACTCGTTTAGGATGCATAAGTTTCTCATGAATAATTCGTGGATTTTCCTCAACCCAGATACGGCAATTTTGTTTATTAACATAGTCACCAAGTTCAAAATGTGCCTCATCGGAAAACATTATTTTTTGAGAAAAATCAGCTGGTTGTTCATTGATGAAATTGACAGACGAACGACGTTTTAAATGATCTAATGGCTTCAGTTCCTGTGTTATTTGAACCTTATATGCCTTCAGAGCTAAATCCTTGTGTAAAATACGCCACGTTGTTGATCCACTAAGTCCAAGTTGTTGTGAACGTCGTCTAATGGACATTTCAGGATCTTCAGCAACATTTTCACGAACCAAACCAATATTTTCTTGTGAACGACCACTACGACTGTTGTTTAATAATTGATAATCAACACTAGGAGCGTTCAAAAAACGTTTAGACTGACGAATTTTCACAAAAAATCAATCTTAAATGATCCTCGACCGATGGTATGTGATTTTTCCGATATCGCAAAAACCGTTTCTACAATACTTTACACGATGTTTTGGATATGAAAAAGCTTTCAGCTGCAGAGATATCACATCGATAAACGCATTCGAATGGACATTTCTAAAGAATGTTTCAGTTGTTGGTTAAACGCGTCTTACGTTAAATCTCTATTGATAATCAACACTAAGAGCGTTTTTAAGACTGACGAATTTTCACAAAAAATCCATTTTAAATGATCCTCGACCGATGGTATGTGATTTTTCCGATATCGCAAAAACCTCGATAAACCGTTTCTACAATACTTTACACGATGTTTTGGATATGAAAAAGCTTTCAGCTGCAGAGATATCACTACAATAAATGCATTCGAATGGACATTTCTAAAGAATGTTTCAGTTGTTGGTTAAACGCGTCTTACGTTAAATCTCTATTGATAGTCAACACTAGGAGCGTTTTTAAGACAGACGAATTTTCACAAAAATTCCATTTTAAATGATTGGCGACCGAAGGTATGTGCTTTTTCTGATATCGCAAAAACCTCGATAAACCGTTTCTACTATATTTTACACGATGTTTTGGATATGAAAAAGCTTTCAGTGTAGAGGTATCACATCGATAAACGTATTCGAATGGACACTTCTAAAGAATGTTTAAGTTGTTGTTTAAACGCCAAACCTATGTTTTATAACAAAAGATGAAACATGTATTCACCGTTCTTATAATATATTCATCACCAAATACCCGAATGATTGCTTTAAGACATTCTTTACGGCTTCAGTCACGTTTATAATAATTCAATTCCATAATTTCTGTTGCAAAAAGGTTATTTTAAACCTTTGTAGTTTAAAAATACTCAAATATATTTTTCAACCGCTTCTAGTCATTAAAGTTAGGAATATCTAGGTAAAATGTCAAGCAAAATTTTCAGCAAAATATCACGGCCTACTAGAAAGGGGCGAAAATAATATTGCTGATTCACTTTCAATTATTAAAGTTTTGAAAATAGTTTTACAACATTGGAACAATTAAAAATAAATTTTCAAAGGACACTACTTTTAGGAATATGAAACAAATTGACGTTTATGTCGCGCATTGTATTATAAAAGATAATAAATTTATGCATACCTACTTTGATTTTCAAACAAAAGGTATAATAAATTAAAAGTTTAACCCATTGTAAGTTATTTTGCTTGGAATTTTGACTACTTCCTTCATTACAAAACAGAATATACTAGATTCTAGTGATTTTATTTTCTGTAAATATAACCCATCTTTAAATAAATCTAACGTGAAGTCAGGCGTGTATTTAAAATTTCGTAACTTGAGTTATACTCAGCACTTAAATACCATTTAATATTAAAATTCTCAAATGATATTTGAGCAAAATGAACATGATGAGACTAAGATGAATCATTAGCGAAGCTGTAGGTATATTTTTCGATTTCAAACTCGCACAAATGTATGACTTAATTTATCTTATTTTGCCGTGATTTTACACGGTCCAAATAATACGATCGTCCCGGTGGAAATCGAATAGTTTTCCGCGCGTACTCCGGCATTATTTAGCGTAAAACTCCGGTCGTGTGTAATAATTGTCTTTCGACGACGTCTTTGACAGTTCGCGTCCAATCCCCAGAAGGAGGGATTTGAGTTCACCATGTAAGGACACCTTATCCTTATAAGGTAACGCATGATTCTAAATATGGCATTGGGCCGTCCTAGCAGCGAGACCGTAATACCATCCCACTTCAGCTACCGTATAACACAACACGATTTCATCGACGTACCGGAGGGGACAATTAATTACCCAAAGGGATGTACAATTGTGCATTTCCACTTTAATTTCTGAAATTTATTTGGAAACATTTCGCTTAAACCAAATTAAAATATGCTCGGATTACCGGTTAGGTTTTATTTAAGACGTATGTCTCGTCGGACGAACGTCTATAAACCGTCGTATGACAGAAAGAAATAAAATAGCAGCGGTTTGTCTTAGAGAGGCGACTGCGCACATCGCTAGTATAAGCATTGGCCGCTGGCGGCGCGTTGGGCGGCACAGTTGAACGCAGTCGATGTTTCGCTGGCTGTTATTGCGGTCTCAGCTGTAAGTGCGTGTTGTTTGAGTGAATATATTCCGAGTGCATTCGCATTTTATATTTACAAATTTCTCGATTGCGTTTTTATATTGAATCACCTGTCAAACTGTGGTGCAGTATGGAACCCCCCGGCGGGAGAGACTCCCGATTTATGGGTTATTCAAATAACATTCTACACGAACAGGCGAGTGAAATATATGGAAACCCTAACCTAGGCAGACCTTCGACCAGCATCCAACAGTTATCACCTCGACACACGATGGTCTCGGGAAACTGTGGAGGTCGTGCACTTAAAGCGGGTGATATATGTTACGACGACAGGGGAATGTCAACACAGGGATTAGGCATGGACCCCTGCGTTAATGACATGTCGGAAGACACGTACAATTCGTTACAGTCGAAAAAATCACCGCCGAACAACGGCAAGAAGACCAAGGGCCGTGTCAAAATCAAAATGGAATACATCGAGAACAAATTGAGGAGATACACGACATTTTCGAAGAGGAAAACTGGAATCATGAAAAAGGTAAGATAACCTCTTTAAAGTGGTCAGTGAGCGCATGCACGTGAGTTGTTGCGCGCGCATCTGACGTCCGATCGGGGTCCGGGCATAAAAAATAACACTAGATATACATCTGCAAACAATTATCAAATTTCTCGACCGTTGCTGATTATGAAATGGATTTTCGAATTGTTCTCGTGTCATCTGCGGCAAAACTGTCCCGTCATCGTTCGTTACAGTCGATATTCTTCCACAGTTTTCGCATAATCTCCGAAGATATAAACACGTGACTGAGATAATTACAGTTCGGGCATTGTGGTACTGTTATATTATCTGTTCGGAGCAAGAGAGAACTCTCGGGATCTTAACATATGTTCTTTTCTGACAGATAATGCCGCGCGGATATCTGCCCAATTAATTTGGACGCTTTCTAAAAGGCACGTTTCTTTCTTCCTCTTTTTCGTCTCTCTTCCGCAGGTACACTTCTGTTCCTTTTTTTCTTTTTCAAATCGGAACGATTCTTCCTGATTCCGCACATTCGGATTTTATCGAGTCGCGTATTAAACGCACAAATTACTCAGTGTTATTTATAAACACTCCCACTTGTAGTCTAATGTGTGCGATTATAGTTTGACTTCGTCGTGGAGGCATGGCAATAACTCCCCTAATGATCGTAATAGTATCGCTAGATCTGTTTTGATTTATTGTTAAGGAATTGTGTTCTATGGTGCGAAACTAAATGATAATCTATGATCTAATTCGTAATTTTATAGGTTAATTTTATATAGAATTTATTTCTCAATCGATAGTCAAAGTACATTGTGGTAGGTCTGATTAAAAAAACTCTTTCCTTTTTTATTTAAATTTTAAAAAATTACTGCGAAAATTATATATTTTTCTTACAATAAAGATTATTGGTTTATTAAGTTGTATAATTAAGTTTGTATAAATTAAAGTTTAACTTCAAACACATTGTTAATAATTAAAATATAAAATTATGTGGAAAAAATCTGTCTTATATAAATTTAGTTGAATTTGATGGAGCCTGTGGTTGATTGACTTGATCAATAAGGTTGATATATAACCCCTTTCCACAATTAACTATTTGTAAATTCTGTATACGCATTTCGACAACCAAGTTGTCATCATCAGCAGATAATTTCAAAGTGTCGCACCTGGTAAAACACGGCGAAAAAATTGCACGAAAAAACAAACTCCGTATGCGATCCTCACCGTTCAAAACCAAGATGTGCACATCTTGGTTTTTTTTATATTAATTATCTTTTAAATTTTCACTTTGTTTTTTCAATATGTCTTCATTCCACTGTATTCTATAAAGGCAATTTATAAAACATATTTGTTCTGTTATAAACAAAAAAAGCTGCACATTTAGCTTTATTTTTTGATGTAACTAAATCATTTGTTAATCATATCACCCCTTTGTATAAATCAGAGAGATAATGTATGAGGATGGTCCCAGAAGTACCCGACCCATCAAAGAAAACACAAACATTTTGGAAAGAAATATATTTATTTCAAAACCAAGATGTGCACATCTTGGTTTTGAACGGTGAGGATCGCGTACGGAGTTTGTTTTTTCGTGCAATTTTTTCGCCGTGTTTTACCAGGTGCGACACTTTGAAATTATCTGCTGATGATGACAACTTGGTTGTCGAAATGCGTATACAGAATTTACAAATAGTTAATTGTGGAAAGGGGTTATATATCAACCTTATTGATCAAATTATATAAATTTTTTTGCATTTTTTGTACCTTTTCTTTGCTGTTAATTTTAGACATTTAGAAATAATAGTTGGCTTTGGGGGTCTCCAAGGATTCATACAAAAACGTTATTTTAAATTTTAATGTGTTCATTAGCTCTATGCTTCCTACAAAACCTCATCTCTATTATTGTCACACAAAGATGTACATTGCTGTGAAAATGAACCGTAATTCATAGTACTTTGAATTTTTTAGTAAAAATGTAAATTACCTGGGTTCTGTATGATCCAAATAGTTTTTACAGTATTTTGAACAGGCAATGCTATCGAAATATCAACGGATACCACCATACGTAAGATTTGGGAAAATACTTTCTATTGAAAATGACTGTCTTAGATAATATTCCCATTCAAGTTATTATACGAGGGTAGCCGTTTATATTTCGGGAATAGCAAACAAAAAAAAATTTTTTATCGAAAATAGTCTTATTGCTTTTCAAAATATTCTCCTTGAAAATCAATGCATTTTTGTATTCGTTTAAACCAATCCGAAAAGCATTGCTGCCACTGTGAAGGCGGTATCTCTAAAATGTGAGTTTTGAATGCCTCAACTGCCTCTTCCGGCGTAGAAGACCGTTGACCACGAAGTTTATTTTTCACGTGTAGGAACAAAAAGAAATCACAGGGTGCTAGATCAGGGTTCATCAATTCAATGTTTTGCCCGGTCAAATATTCAATTGTTTGAATCGATCTGTGAGAGCTCGCATTGTCATTGTGGAGAATGATCTGTCGTTTTCGGTTTGTTTTCCTTATTTCTTCAAAAACTTGGCAAACAAATAGTTGTGTACCATTCGGAATTGACCGTTCTACAACTCTCTAAAGGCACGGTTGCAACGTGACCGGTTTTTCCGAAAAAACAGGCGACCATTTGTTTTGCTGCGCTTCGAGCGCGAACCACTTTTGTTGGTTTTGGCTCATCTTGGAATACCCACACAGTTGACTACTGTTTACTATGGGTCTCATAAGTATAGATCCAAGATTCATCAACTGTGACGACTTTAAAAATGTTCTTTGAAGCACCGCTATTGTGTTTTTTTGTGCATTTCTTGGCACTAATCGACGCGAGTCATTTTTTGAGCGGTTGTCAAATTATGTGGTACCCAACGTAAATATAGCGTCTTAACGGCTAAATGTTCATGCAGAATCTTATGCACGCTAGTGTTAGTAATACCTACAGATGCCTCGATCTCACGGTATGTCACATGACGGTCTTGCATTATCAATTCAGACACTGCATTAATGTTTTCCGACACAACAACATTTGTGGGACGATCTTTACGAAATTCATCGTCCAAAGAACGCCGTTCAAGTTTCAATTCACTATACAAACGATATACTGTAGTTTTCGATGGTGCTTCATCACCATATAACGAATTCAGCTCGTCGATGCATTGTTGTTGAGATAATCCACGCTGAAAGTTATGAAAAATAATTGCACGTAAATGTTCGCGAGTTAATTCCATTTTTTCGCTGACATAAAATTTTCAAGTTACTGTCAACAATAGAAATAGCGACCGGATAATAAAACTGCCAAGGTAAATATATTGTCAAAAATGACAAACTTCACGATGCAATCATCAGATCGGAGGCAACACTAACAGTGTTGTCAGTTCCCGAAATATAAACGGCCACCCTCGTAATTTCGTATTGCGTAGGACATCTGTTTTTAATTAATTTATATTTTTGGTGAAGACTTATTTCTAATACGTTTTTATTAGTTTTTCATATTTAATTGAACATCTGTTTTCTAATACATTTGCAATTTAGAGGAAGATTTATTCTCAATTAATTTTTATTGGTTTTTTCATATTTCGGTGGACTTCTGTTTCGAATTTGCTGTCCAATTCCTATTATATTTTGATTCCACAAGATTCTGTACGTCAAAGTAGTATTCTTATTTAACATTTTTGATGGCTTCAATTAATTATTGCTTTGTTTTTTGGTGTCTTCTGCTACAACTACCTTTGAAACCCTACACTACAAAATTCCAATTTGATTAAGTTCTAGACAGTTTCAGGATCAATTTCAGAATGTAATGCCGTTCTTCTCTTGAGTAATCTTTCATTTAATCTTTTAAACAAAGATTAAAGAACTAGAATTCAAATACCTAGTTGAATATTGTCATAATTGCGAATGTGTAGTCATAATTGCCAGTTTTCAATTTGATCTCTACTATTATAACGGAGTTGTGTTCAAAAATTCAATTTTTCGAGCATCAAAACTGTTTATTAATCGTGTACAGTAAATAATTATTTGATACGACGATTTAAATCACAAAAATCGCCTACCTATTTGCTATACAATCATCATCTTTATGCTAACGGGTGGGCCATTTAAAAGTTTAAATTTAAAAATGCGATGAAACAAAAACGGTTTGAAATTTTGTCAAATTTATTTTTTTGTTGTGAAGTACAATTGTTCCGGTTAGAGATGGAATATTATTTCATTCATATGGCTGCCGCGGGTGGCCTCACAGTACCCCATTCGATCGGACCAATTTTCGAGCACTTTTTCGAGTGTATGGGGTCGTATCTCGGCAATGGCATCACGAATGTTGGCCTTCGAATGCTCAATTGTCTCTGGTTTGTCGGCATAACACTTGTCTTTAACGGTGCCCCGCAGAAAATAGTCCAACGGTGTCAAATCGCAGCTTCTTGGCG